>OX438934.1:17970844-18135844 GCA_949316025.1 Lapara coniferarum | reverse complement strand
TATAAATTATATCTTGAACAGAATAATATATCATCTGATGAACATCATGTACAAATCGGTCACTCACTGAGAGTAATTTAAGCTGAAATTTAATTTAAGTATATTAAAACATCCTATAAAAACAACGTTTCATGCACTCCGTTAGCGAGAGCTATAAGTAGTACTATTTTATAATTATATAATCAATTTACGAAACAACTATTTGGAAAGATATACCCATGATGCAATAGATAAACTAGATATTTTAACCAATTAGACCCGAAAATTGACATAATCGCGACTTAGATTTACTAACCATCGCAAACTAAAAACTACGTATAATAACACAAGACATTTTCATTGAAAAACAATGTATGTAATGAAAAACAGACATTCCATTCCAACGTGTTCGGTCCGAAACAAAAATTCATATAAAGTCGCAGCTAATTAAATTCCACGAAGAGTTGGGGACCGTCATTTTGATTTTTTTATTGAACCGAATGACGAGATATGTTAGACGGCTCGAGGTAAACCTGTAGCGATAAAAATGCGGTAATATGCCCATAAACAGAAGGGAGACCATCCTAACCTTTAAATTATTATAAACTTTTAGGTTCAGTAGCTTAACACTACGTTTGACACCATGAAATCGCCTAACATCCAATCATCATCATTATCAGCTCCATAATGTGCAATGTTTTACATACCCCCCCTCCCTAAATATTCCCACATAAAGGTCGACTTGATAATGGTCGCAGGAACACGATGGATGCAGGCCGCTTTTGACAGGTCCATCTGGAAATCCTTAGGAGTGGCCTAATATCCAATATATTGTTTTAATTATTAGCGTCAATGTTGTCCATATTCAACTTTATCTTGAAGGTAGAAAGAAATGAGCGTGATACCCATTAACGGTTCTTGCAAACGAGACATATTTACATTTTATAAATGATTTTATAGTTCCGAAAAATCCTAATTACGGCCCTGGCATTGGAAAGTCGGAAAATCACTAATCTATACATATAATAAAGCAGTAGAACCGTTGTCTGTACATTTAAAGGAATGTGATAAGCAAAAAAGGATGACATAGAAGAGTAATAAAAAACAAATCAGCTATTTTTATAATTCTTTTCTGTCTGTCTGTTTTTCTGTTTGTTTGTTACTTGTTCTCCGAAACTGCAAAACTGATTCCGATTAAATTTGGTGTGGAGATAATTTGGAACCCTAGAAAGGACATATGCTACTTTTTAGCAGGGGAAATATAAGCGGGACTTTATCCCGGAAAAACGCACGCGTATGGAGCCGCGGGCAAATCTAGTTTTACGTAACAAAATAACTGAGTTATTAAAAAAAAGCGTTAAACTCGCGAAAAATGTTGCAGTAAATTTCTTCTCATCTTAGTCAAGGATATCGTAACTTTGCCTTTGTTGATTAATTCCGTTCATGCGAATCCTTTTGAAGAGAGATGTTTTTCCGACTTCTCAGTTTAATCCACGAATTCAATAGTATTAAAATAGAGAAAAGGAAAAATGTTATGGCATGAGTCGGGTCAGGTATCTCGTACGCTACATTCCCACTGAGTTCCACTGCAAATATGTCTTACCTACTCTACTTTATAATCCGTACTACCACCGCATATAACGACTCATATCATTTCTGACATAAACTTTATATAGTAACAAAATAATAACCGAACGGCGGGTCTAGAACAGTGCAGCGTTTTCAAAAATGACATTTAATTTACATAAATGCACTCCCACAAGATAAAGATTGTCGGAAAAATAGGTTATGCAGATTCAAAATGCTCATGTCTTGGTGATGCATGTGCCACCAGGTTGGTGGAGGACATACGGACGCGTATTCCGCAGGTAAACGCCTCAGCACTATTTATTACATTGTAGATACTAAAATTGGCAACGCTTTTAAGCTCTGTGTCCATACAATAGTATGACATTATTTTAATGATTAATAAATCATTAAAAAACTTTTTATGACTTCGTTTCGAGTAATTCGCACAATGAGACGTCTCATAAAAATAAATAATTAAATTTGATACAATGTCCTTCAAATTGTAAGTTATTTCCTTGAATCCTTGACTTTATAATTAAACAAAAACGTACTTTCCCGAGAGATTTCTCAAGTACAAAAGATTAATTCCGTCCTTAAAAGAAACTACGAATAATTTATTATTATCAGAGTTGACACTCATCACAGGGATAAGCTGGTTTAGTTTTGTTAGACATAAAACTTTAAAAGTAATAACTCACAGTCCAGCGAAACCAAAGAATATTTTTCGACTAGGCAGCCCTTGTATGAATATTTAAATATTTTTCTAATTATTTCCTTACTAAGAAATCTTGTTGATAACTGCTCCAAATACCCACCCGTATGCCTCAACGCATGCACTCATGTCGCAGTTTGTTGGCAAGGCGCGGCTATACTTCTTAAATTGTGATTTATTTACAGACATCAAAATAAAGGAGCCCCAGTGCCTCCATTGAGTTTGTATTGACGTGTTTGCCTTCAAATCTTGGAATGTTTACATTGAGATGTATGGAATGCATCACACAAATATTAGCGCGGGAAATGGAGAAGCAAATGTTTTATAGATGTTGTTTGTTGTATGCTAATGTTTGATATTAAAAATGTGTTCAAATAAAAACATACCTTTATTGGCAGTGGTACCACGCTGTACAGAGGTGGACACGTAAATAGATCGGTTAAACCGTGTTTGTACCGCCGCGCCGGTAAGTAGATAAACAGTATTACATATTTTATTTCTAGGGACTCTTAGTTTGGCCCTCCGTTAAAAAGGCAAAGAATATATCTGTATCTATATAAATAACTAAATTTTACCCGCATTAAAGAGTTTTTTCTGTGTGAAAGTCACTTTATATACAAACTATACATTTTTAACAGTATCCGCTATAATTGCAAATACTAGGCGAGAATAAACTGATACAGATTGAGAGATCTTGGTATATGGTCGGTCACCGACACTGGTACAAAACGCCTTTCCGTCCAGTATTCGTAGATCCCTGACTTTTGTCAGAAAGACACTCGCAGTCACTATAGAACATATAAATTATTTCTCTACTATATTGTGCATATTTTATACATATGCACGTTTGTATTGGATCACTCTATCTATTAAAAAAAACCGCATCAAAATCCGTTGCGCAGTTTTAAGATCTAAGCATACATAGGAACAGACAGACAGCGGGAAGCGACTATGTTAAGAAGTTATGTTTTCCAAAATAAATAGAAGGCAACATGACATTTAAGTCAACGAAAGAAATAAGAAACATTAATAATTACTTATTTCTACCTTTCTTAAGGTCAGAACACATACGAACCAAACGTTATAACGTCAGAAAGGTTAAGCTCAATGGGGTCAGTACGTAACTGGCCAATTATAGGCCTAAATCACACTCATATATATTTGAGTATTTACCCGCGGCTAAACAAAGCGGATTCCCCTCGAATAAACCTAATAACACCCAAGTATCTTGACGCGGTCCAAGTTACAAGCATACGGCTGTTTTTCTTATTAAATAACTTTAATAACAACATAGAATGGTAAAGAAAAACGTTTGATATTTTTTTTAAAGTTATGTAGAGTGTATACCTGAAGATATTTGACGAGACTGACATGCACAGCAGCACCACTCAGGATCGTATCACAAAATACATCATGGCATTACGAGACTCTTGTCATACTTACGCGTCAGATCTAAAGTTCTTAATAACACTGCATACAACATTCTATAAGCTGAAACACATAGATCTATAACTCGCTATGTTCTCAGGTCGCTGTTTCATAAATCTTTAGGAATTAAATATTTTCACATCTCAAAAGCAACACATCAATGACTCCTCTGGTAAATGTTTATTGACGGGGGTGACCACTTCCCATCGGATTACCAATTTAATCGATTGCAAATTAGCCACCAAAAAATATTTACAAAATACGACTTGGCGATGGATATGGACCATGTGATTTTTACTGGTGGTAGGTCTCTCCTGTAATAGTCCGTCTGGGTGGGCACCACCGCAATTTCTATTTCTACCGCCAAGTAGCAGTGTGCATACACTGTTGTATTTCGGTTTGAAGAGCATTGTAGCCAGTGTAACTACTGGATATAATGAGACTTAACATCTTATGTCTCAGGATGACGAGCGCAGTGAAATGCCACTCAGTTTTTATAACTCGAGGTGTTGGCCTCCATTCGACCGCGCCAAATGGAGACGGCCGCGTTCCGTATTAACCGATCCATAGGACGAAATCACTCTGGCCATCCGCCATAAGAACGAGTTCTTGAAACTCCGACACTCCACAAGACCGCAGTTTCGTCCTCGCCGTCGAGGGCCTCGCCGTGTTCCCCGTCGCCCCCCTCGTCGCCTCCCGACCCCCCCTAGCAGTTCCGGCCCGCATGCCGATGGCAACACATTCTAATAGGATTAGGCCTAAAAAACCAATCTTTCCCTAATCGTTGATGTCTCATCCTCTCTCAGTGGCCGTCCTGAGCCGAGGTTCGTAACCCGTTAGTGGGTTGCCCTCAGCATGGTCACTTAATTCAAAGGGTTGCGAGCGCCTTCTGCGTTCACCCTAAAGACCGGTGTGGCCAGAAAAGCCGACTCGCGTCAGGCTACTGGCAGTAGGGCCATTAACAAAAAAAATCAAGGTGTTGGATGGTGTTGCTCCTATTTATGGGTGGTCGTATCGCTTACCTTCAGGCGAACGGCATGCTCATCTCGTCATTCAATGCCATAAAAAGTGAAAATACAGAAAATGTCACAGGATGATCGATGCAGTCCACTTTCACCAGAGCTGACTGGAAATATTTGAGGGATCTATGTTTAACAGTGTATATCATTGTTCTAATGATAATATCTTACAAATTTAAAGCAGTTCACACAATAACTATACTTTCTATATAAAACCACTCCCGCGCCCTCGCTTGCTGTCGCTTAAGAATCGAACCCGCAACCCCGGTAGTCAATACTGACACAGCCGCGGGGCAGGCTTCGTTGTTAACTATTACAAACACAATTACCCAATATACACAATTCAATACAAACACGCGATACCGACCTTATCCTATTATATTTTTCGGGTAAGCGTAACTTTTCATGTTGGGATTTACCCCATTTTTTATTATTTTTAAATAACACACCCTTATTTCTGTATTTCGGAAAGGGGTCTAGTATATTCGTGTTTTTTATTGGTAAAAGTTAACGAGCAGGACGCTCGATTAAAATACTCCGCTGTTTATTTATTTATTTATTTATTTATTTAACACTTTGTACAAGAGTATAGTACAGGCGGACTTAATGCCTAAAGGCATTTTCTCCCAGTCGACCTTAAGGTGGTGCAGAGAGACGGAGGCAGGTGTAAATTATAAATAATGAAGAAAAAAAAAAAAGAAAATGAAATACAATGATAATTAATTATTAAACATAATACATGTATACTTACATTTGCTACATATACAACTGCGTACATAAATAATTATTTAAAATATATACATAAACAATTACATAAATAAATAAATACATACATACATAAATAAATACATATCTAATAAGCTAATGATGGAACTCCGCTACTTCGGCGAGGAGTAATTGCCGAACTCTGATTTTAAATGCCAGCCGTGTTGTACATGACCTGATTTCGAGTGGGAGTGCGTTCCAGAGAAGGATGGACTGGATAGCAAAGGAAGAGTGAAGGAAATCAGAGCTATGAGGAGGACACTTAAGAAGGAGGTTGCTAGATGAACGCAGGTTTCTATCATGGGCATCACAACGGTAAATGAAGTTGGAAGACAGGTAAGAAGGAGGGGTAGGAGAGGTAAGAATAGAAAAAAGAGTAGTGAGCGCACGCAACGAACGGCGCTGACGTATGGGAAGCCAATTTAACTGCGATCGGTAAAAAGAGATGTGGTCAAACTTGCGAAGATTGTAAACGAATCGAATGCAGTTATTAAGAAGACGGTCGAGTTTGTTGAGTAAATCTGCATTCAGATCAAAGTAGCACACATCACCATAGTCGATAACCGGGAGGATTAAGGTTTGCATAAGCATAGTCTTGGTTTTGGACGGAAGGTAATTCTTCAGACGATACAGAGAGCGAAGAGTACCGATGACTTTCTGACTAACCGAGGTCACCTGGGGTCGCCAGCTCAGAGTGGCGTCGATTTGAAGCCCGAGGTCCTTAACGCATGAACACCATGGAATGACGGAGCCATCAAAAACAACGGGAGGGATGTATGAAATATCCAGCCTACTTATCATCCTCGGGCTGCCTATAATTATGGCCTGGCATTTCAGGGGGTTCACCGATAAGCCGAACCTGTCTGACCAACTTTTAATATGTTCCAGGTCTCTGTTAACCTTGTCTACAGCAATGGTCACACAGTCAATGCCAGACTGTGAATATAACTGCAAGTCATCAGCATACAGATGATACGCACATTGAAGGTCAAGTGTTATGAGGTTTATAAAGATAGAAAATAACAATGGAGAAAGTATACCGCCTTGAGGGACACCAGACTCAGTATTGCACCAGTTTGACATGGAGTCGTTGATACGCACCGACTGCTGGCGCCCCTGAAGATATGATGAGAACCAATCCAGTCCCTTGGCAGAGATCAAAAGATGGGAAAGGATAGCTAAAAGAATGTCGTGACTGACGGTATTAAAGGCGTTTGAAAAATCCACCAAAGCCAGTACGGTGACTTTGCTGTTCTCCATGCCTAACCTAATATCGCCAGTCACTTTAAGGAGCGCGGAAACGGTACTGTGGCCAGGCCTGAAGCCAGATTGAAGTGGGCTCAACAAGTTCTTTTCGTGAACGTACTTGCAAAGTTGCTTGTGTGCACAGGCCTCCAGTACCTTGGAAAGGAAAGGGAGAATAGAAATGGGACGGAAGTGGTTGGCGAGTGAGGGATTGGAGATTGTGGGAAGCGGAATAACAATGGCTTTCTTCCATAGAGACGGGAAAGCACCAACGCTTAGGGAAAAATTTACAATATGCGAGATGGACGGGAGGAGATGATCGAGGATTGCGATTATCATGCGACGGCTGATGTAATCATAGCCTGTTGCATTGGATTTAATCGCGAGGATTATCTTTTTGATCTCGCCAGGCGGAACTGGAGAAAACTGGAAGGGGCAAGTTGTAGGCCTCGGGAGGCTAGCTAAAAAATCCAAGGTACGACGCCTGGTATGGTGATTAATCGAGGTGCTAGAGGAGAAATGTTGATTAATATCATCCAATCCAAGGGTCGCACCGTGACAGTCTAAGCTTTTAACTTTGCCTATACCCAGAGTTCTGAGGAATCTCCAGATACTGGCAGGGGAAGACGAAGAGATATTACTGAGAATATGACGGCGTTTAGCATTACGTACCATCTGATTGCACCGATTCCTTGCAGCCTTAAAAGAGCCCCAGTTTTCCTCTGTACGATCCCTTTTGAATTTACGAAATGCACGGTCTCTTCGTCTCATCGCCATCCGAACTCCAGGTGTCATCCATGGCGCAGCAGGACGCCTCAGTTTAATTTTTTTAATAGGAGCGTGGGCATCAAAAAGTGAGAGAACCTTTTTATTGAAAATCTCTACCTTTTCGTCGATAGATTTAGCTGTTTCTATCTCATCCCAGTTAATATTTGCAGCGTCCCTATTAAGCTTGTCCGTATCCATCCGTCCAAAACAACACAAGTGCAAAACCTTAGGAGGGGATTTGGGGGGTTTAAGAGCGTAACAGATGTAAATAAGGTCGTGGTGGGAGAAACCAGGGGCAGGAAATTGACCATGAGAGGAAACAAGGGAGGGAGCAGAGGTAAGGATAATATCAAGCCAAGTGTCATCATTTTCAATGTTATGGTGAGTGGCTTGTAAGGGTAAAACGTGAAGGCTAACAGAAACAAGGATGTCGAGGAGTTTACGTGATCTGGAGGAGTGAGGTGATCTGCTGAATGCCTATAAACGTCAAATGTCAGCGGAATTGTGAATGCATTGTCAACCCTTTGGTACGAAGATTGGGGGCTTAAGAGAGAATGCAATTTTTGTACCTCCAGCAGGTTCACCAACGGTATGTCGCAATAGTAAAACGATCGCTCTGGCCGACTTATTCGAGTATTACCAAGGCTAAGCACCTAGGAATTGCTACCACTGATGTCCATTTCTACAAAGTTAATCATTTCACACAACTAATTTCAAACCAACATTAAAATCCAGTTCTAAAATTCGACCCTCAAAGATCAATATCTCAAACATAAATCATGTAGGTACTTTTGAATTGATTAGAATTTCCATCAACCTATACAAGTTACCAAATCAGCGCCATCTAGCGCACGTAACAATAACATACGCGAGGCAATAGATCTACGTGTAAAGCCGCGTCATAGGCCGCGTGCAGGGCAGCGGGCCAACCGCAAATGAACCGAATGTATCACATCTTTATCATTATTCTTATGAAATGAGAACAGACAGGTACAGTGCCAGTGACAGATGTGTGAACTTGGGAAAATTTTCAAATATCATTAATGCACGAGTTTGCGAAGGTGTTTGAATGTTTTGAAGTAGAAGTTCTCCGAAAAACAGATTTGGATACAAATTAACAGATAGGCTTTCTGTCTCAGAAAAATTCACAGTGGAATTTAAATGTTCCCGTAAAGCAGACGAAGCTGGCAACCCTACTTTATAATAGTCTTAACTTCAGGTCGCGGTTGAGTCCACGTGAAGTATCATCCCGGAATAATTCAATTATTCGACTTACCCGTCTCGTCATTTAGTCACATTCCACACAATTCAAATACGAAAAGAAGTTAAACATGATAAAAAGAAATACAATATTGTCCAAGTTCAAAATTTACGCGTTTATGTTCAATCCGAGAAACAGTCGCAGAATGCCAAGTAGAAGCCTCAGTAGGGAGGAAAACTATGGAAGTAAATGTATACCCAACAATTAGTATAATCCCTGTTTAAGGGGGACAGCGGCCGCATAATAAAAGCCAAATGTTGTACACAAGTTTGTATAACTTTGGGCAAATATCATTAGCTCTAGAACCTAAAGTTAAAGAGTGTGATTGGGAGCTCAGCACATTATGAATTATGTGTCATTCAATTAATTTATTTATGTTACATCAGTTTACGCTTCCATCCTTGAAAGAAGTTGCAACAGCTTGCAACTACGTCGCGTCACTTGATGATTATAATATGATAATAGACTCGGTCTTTAATGGAACTTAAGGCAAGTTTCACAGGTGTCGTGTTAATTTTATTTGACAGTTATCGTATTAAACAGCTAATGTAGGTATGGTATGGAGTAGACTTTAGAGTGTGACTTTTGTATTTGGTCGGCTTATACATTTATGTGACGAGTAGCATTTATAAGAAATGTGGGATTAATACATCTCTACCTCCCTCTGAAAGAAAATAAAAAGGCATGATACTATGCATTGTATGATACTATGCTTAAAAACCTATCACCATTTCGTGCGCAAACGATTATTTCCTATTTTTACAAATTCGAAAATTAATTTTTGTAAACAATTCAAATCCGGGATATTGTCATGACGTATGACCCCAGCGGCTAACTATAACGGACAAAACAAATGGCGGCAGTTGTGCGAATATATCGTAATCCCGGTTATATGTTTATGTGAACTATCCCGTGTCACGGCATCAGTATGCCGGCTGGCCGCGCGGCCAATCCGTCAACGAAACCCACGGCGCTCGTGACATGAATACTACACGGAACAGGCTCCTATTGAAAGGACATGGGCCCTTGTTAGGCTTAAACAAAGGCTTCATTGAGTGGTGGCGTACTTGGATTGCGGGATGTGAGGTTCAACAGGTCAAACAACTAAATGAATGGTATGAAACTACATGGAAACCACGGATGAAAATAAACCAGCGATAATAGTCGCTGAAATGAACTAACCAACTTTTTTCATTATTTCAGAAGTCCTACTCCTACTAATATTATAAAGGCGAAAGTTTATAAGAATGTATGGATGTATGGATGTTTGGATGTATGGATGTTTGTTCCTCTTTCACGCCAAAACTACTGAACGGATTTCGATGAAATTTGGCACACGGGTAGATCATGTCCTGGATTAACGCATAGGCTATTTTTTATCCCGGGGAAACATAAACCGGGACTTTTATCCCGGAAAAACTTTTTAATGCGGGCGGAGCCGCGGGCAAAAGCTAGTATGTATAATAATTTAATATGTAATGGCTCAATTATTCTATTGGCGAATAATTCGTGCGCCAATATGAATATCAATTATGAATAACGAATACACCCGGATAAGCTGTGTTTACACTCGTTTTCATGACTCTGTTTACTCGGCAAGTACCTAAATCAGGCTAACAGTTTAAACGTCCGTAAAAAACGTGATTAATTTCTTTGACAGTCTCAATAAAATACATTGAATCTGTCACATCCAGAACGGCCTACGTCAATAGCATTATGATACCAATCGTTTTAATGTGTGCTATTGACTTACATTCAATGACGTCATCTGGCCGGTTTCTTCCGAGCGCCAGTTATGGGACCAATTGTGCGGCTTGATGTGCATTTTATATACTTTATGGGCCTGGATTCATCTTCTGTAATGCGGCGTCGTCCCAGTTATTAGGTATACAGAAACGATTACCTAGGCTTTGTTTTTACGATTGACTTGAATCTAATCTTGACGACCGCACTAAAACGCGTTATGTTGAACGACCTCAGAATCAAGTCTAAAACTCAAAAACTATAACTAATCTACTTAAATTATACTTCTGCTAAAACACGAAGGAACTCAATACTCCTATTCAGCCTGGATTATGAAATAGTTGCTTTGAATTACACGCAAACTTATTTTAGGTACCAACAAAAGTTGCTCTAGTATTCATTATAAATAAAAGATGTCGCGTGTAGCACAAGTGTGGACAACGGGCAACTGACACCAATGGTTGTAACTAAAATGTTCTTGATATGTGCAATTTAGTATTCTATTTTCCAGAACATTTGAGAGCCCGATAATTAATTTTTAGCGTTCCTTGTACTCTTAAAAGTTCAACGGCAGAAATAACATTTCCATCACATTAGTTAGGTTTGTTCATCATGTTTAATAAGGCAACTTTACTTCTAACACTGTATTTTACAAAAAAATCTATAGAAATACTCAACTTATATTTGTTAAAATGTCGATATTAAACAAGTGGCGTAGCATCTGGCTCGATCCAATACTTCAGTGCGATGGTTACCAGCATACAATACTTGCCGTTTTTCCGACGGCGGGGCGTGCTCGCAATTCCTGTATTTATTATTATTTGTTTTCAATTGCAAAGTAATCTACGGGCTCGCAGCTGCCGGCGAAGATGAGGCTCTTACGAGCAGAGTGCTGGGTGATGAGAGGCAGCGGGAAAAACGAGACAAACATTATTGAAGTTGTGTGCGTGAGCCATTGATGTATTAAAAAACTCATCAATGGCGTGAGCCAATTTCTTAGAACTCAATTGATAGATAAAACGCCGATTTTTCAATCCAAATACAAACATATGTATATTAAGACTATATTTTCGACTTGTTCATAGTGTATTTTATATTATGAAAAATGAAAAATGAAAAATAATTTATTTAAAACAGTAACAAGTTTACAATATAACACAATAGAAACCATAACAACTGCATTAGTGTAAACTGTGTCGCAGTTATTAGGCCCACCACGAGACATGATTAAAAAATAAAATCGATCCTTGTAAAGTTCAGTTGAAATAATAGCCAAAAAATAAATAAATGACGACATAGATAAATAATAGTACGTAAGAATATAAATATGTGTATATATACATATATATAAATATAAATTAGTTAAGTGCAATTACAGTTTATGAACACTCACAGATATCGTGTGTGTGTGTGTGTGTGTGGCGTTGTGTGTCTACGTTATTTATTTAAAAAAGGTATTGATTGTAGAGTATAAGTTTTACGGTGTCATCATAAGTGAGGGTTCTAAGCCATCCAAAGATGCGAGCTTTGCATTCGTGCACTGTAAGAGGGTAAATAGACAATTCTTTATTTATTTTGTTATATAACATGGAACTTATGAAGAGGAATTGACGTGAAGTAGAAACAAATCTACTTGGGTTCGTAGGACAAACTGCAAAGGCTCTGCGCTTAGTTTTATAGAGAGTACGATCAAATAACAGGGTTTTATGTTTACGAAGAATCACATGATATATAAAGAGCTGTCTGACAGAAAGAACTTCACATAATGAGTACAAGTCATATGTAGAAAAGCGCATGGGTTTGCTAGTGATGATCTTCAATAAGCCTCTTTGGGCTATCTCTGCACGCAGAAGAGATGTTTTAGCAGCACTACCCCACACAGCGATACAATAACAGATAATTGACTGGACTAAGGCGTAATAAACAGTTTTTAGTGTAGGGTAGTCCGCGCTTTTACTAAGCTTCTTGAACACAAAGATCAATTTTCGAAGTCGAGAAACAACAAGATCAATATGGTAACTCCAAGTGAGCGTACTGTCAATAACAACTCCTAAATATTTAATATAGTCTGTTCGCATGATTTCAGAACAACAGCATAAGTGGCTAGATGCACAGGGTTGTTCGTATTTATGAGCTTTGATAGTGAACGAATAAGGAGGAAGAGATTTTTTTCTGGCTCCAAAAGCAATAAATTTTGTTTTTTCTAAGTTATATATATTATATGAATAAGTTTTATCTCGTGTTTGAAAAATATTCCTTATGTTATTTATTTTTTTTCTATCTGGCTCTGTACCTTATCATAGAAAAGCGTATTATAGCCTATGTTTGAGTTTGTGCGTTATTTTACATGTAAATGCAAATAATACGAATAAGAAACCCTTCTTTGAAAATAGCATGAAAAATGGTTAAGAAATGATTTCAAATATTGCTATGTGCATATGGGGATATCGCTCCATATAGACTGTTCAAACTTAAGAAGTTATATTTTTAAATATTACACATTGTCGTAGCAGAAAAAGAAAAAAATATTAGTTTAAATTTATTTTAGAACTAGCTTTTGCCCTCGACTCCGCCCGCATTAAAAAGTTTTTCCGGGATAAAAGTCCCGGTTTATATTTCCCCGGGATAAAAATATGGTAGCCTATGTGTTAATCAAGGACATGATCTACTCGTGTGCCAAATTTCATCGAAATCCGTGCAGTAGTTTTTGCGTGAAAGAGAAACAAACATCCATACATCCAGACATCCATACATACTTACAAACTTTCGCCTTTATAATATTAGTAGGAAGTAGGAAGTAGGATGGAATTTGTTCTTTAAAATAACTTTCAGGATTATCTAGAAGGCTTGGCAACCATTTAGATTTCAATTCTTTTGTCGGTAAAGTCGACAAGAACGCATATTCTTAATATTGGATTTGGCTTACATATTTCACATTAATGTTTTTGATGGGATCTCTTTTGTCGCAAGCATCATTGTTTCCGATAACGTCACGTGCCTACATTTCGACTCTTGTTTCGTGACACTTTCCTTCCACCGAATTTCAAAGGCTTATTGCTTTTTACTGGATTTCAATGATTCCTTATAGGTTATAATATACATACGTATACATATACACTCACGCCTTTTATCCCCGAAGGGGTAGGCAGAGGCGCAACTAGTGCACCCACTTTTCGTTGTTATTCCGTCCCATGATGTGATAGGGGGCGAGCATATGGCCATATCGGGCACAAATTCCAGACTCCGAGCTGAAACTGAATAGAAAAACTCAATATCACTTTGCCCGACCCGGGGATCGAACCCGAGACCTCAGCATTGCAGTCGTACCATAATACAACTACGCCACCGAGGCAGTCGGTCAATTTAAAATAAATTATAGGTTATAATTTATTTTAAATTAAAAATAAAACACAAAATTTGTCATAATATACATTATTGGCTATTCACCAACTCGGCATCGCGTGGCTTTCACAACCTTCCATTTCTTCAAAAAGGACCAATAATTATGTGACTAAACGCATGTTTTTGTTTTTTAAAACCCTCAAAATTAAACCAAAGTCTGACATTTTTAATGAAAATCAAGCTATACTCTCTCCCTGTTACTGTATCGTCGCCTGTCTACGCCAGTGTCTCTGGAGCACGCCAAAATTGAGACGTCAATACAGACAGCGGGGAGATGATTAAAACTGTACACTCAGGTGTTTTTCTGCCTGTTCCGGGTTAAGTCCTATGCCTTTGTCTACAGGACAAAGCGTTATTAGGAGTTTATTCATTTCAAACGCAGTTGAAGTTTTCATTTCACGGTCATTTGTGAATGCTTTGAAGTTGGCGTTATGGCTGATGATACATAAAGAAATAGTAGCTAAAAGCCTTTTTATAACACTGTGTTTTAGAATCGACGCAAAAGTGGACTGCTCCTGTATGTTTATGCTTTTATTTTTTTAACTATATTATAAGTCCTTTTGCAAATCAAATAAAAGTGAAATTATAACGCAACATACAGTTATAGAAAATTAATTATACCTACGCATGGACGTTGTTTAGTTTTATAATCTAAATTATAGGTAACTAAACGACGAGCTGACGTCATTGACACTGTTATTGCCTGTAAATCTACAAAAAATGAATATTAGAAATTTCAATAACACTAATTACCGACTGCAGATTCTAATAGTTTTTTTTCATCACAATAAAGGTTTTTTAAATGCTTAAAAGCGTTTTATTTTTATTGGTCTCGTTTATTGAAAACGGCCGAAAGTTTGTTAAATACTTTCTACTTACAATTTTGCTGTCTCTTTCTAATGCTTATGTGAAATTTTACGAAAACAATTGCAAGAAATAAACGCATAAATCACCTTATGATTTGACTAAAAATATATGCCTTTTAATAAATAGTTTACTTTTCACACAGGACACAGTTGTACCTTTATTTTACGAATGGTATTTCACGGGGTAGATTCCAATGGATATTTTTTTCTCCCTTTTTTTATTAAAGATACATGTTACAATGTTATTGTACCAATAATAAATATTTCTTTCTTTCAAATATAATAACTGCCGGTAAAAAAAGATGAAACGGTACCTACGTTACGTGGTAAACCATTTTATCTATACAAGTTCCAAATTCATAACATCAAACATTAACAAAGCGTTCAAACACCCGCGTCGTTGTACTAACCACTTGCCAATTAAGTAAAATCTGTTTTAATGAGACAAGGGTAATTATAGCTTGCTTTACAAATATCCCTATTTTAGATAAATTAATTTACTTCACTACTAAGTGGCGATAGTTTAGTTGAGAGTGGAACGGACTACCGAGTGCCGAGACGAATGTCCCCAGGTTCAAAACCCAAGGGCACGCACCTATGACTTTTCTAATAAGTTATGTGTGTATTCTTTGTGAATTATCGCTTGCTTTAACTGTCAAAGCAATGAATTCTGCCAACCTGCACTAGGCCAGCGTGGTGGACTAAGGCCTAACCTCTCTCAGTAGTAGAGGAGGCCCGTGCTCAGCAGAAGGCAGTATTAAATACATGGCTGGTATGGTATGGATGGTACGGTAATGTACTTCCTTTTGTTCCTTACTCCGTCCACGTGTAAGCCTTTTGCGGAAATGACCTATAGTGAATATTAAGATAAAAGGTTCATATGAGAATGAAGGAATCTGTTCATGTGCTATTTTTGTTCCAAATGATATGGGGATTAACTCTACCCGTATTAACAAACAATACTATGAGGTTGCAGTGTATGCGAACGTATAGTTTTGGCAATTTCATACTGCCTTTCTCCTTCGGGTCGTCATCGCTTAGGTAGCTAGTGAAAGGCTGGTAGGTTAGCTAGGCTAGGACCTTATTATCCTCGCCGGTGAGAACCGTGGCGTTTGCTTTCCTAGTAATGTAAAGATATTCCTTCCCTTTCATTTATATCGGCTCCAATTCTCCTTCCTTAGCCCTATTCCCGTCCCCAATGTCCGTATCCTATGTATCTATCAGCTCGTGCTGGTTGTTCGTTGTTTAATGTAGGTACTTTAAATTATTTCATTGGTATATTTACCTTTGTTATTGCCTCTACTTTGTCATGACTTGCTATAAGTGCTTTTTTATACGCCTACTTGACGAATAAATGGTTTTATTTTATTTATTTTGTTTTGAAATTTCATATGTATCTTTGGTGTAGACAGAGTCTTTGCCCTTGTTCAGCATTGTTTATCTGAACTTTCTGACCGCCAACTAAAGTAAAGTTGTATCTCAATATTAGGAAATCACAACGCCTTAGGCACATACCTACGCACTGCGAAGACCGTCATGCTAAAAAGCACTGAGTATCAGTCTTATGATACGTTATCTGTGGACTCTCGCATGCTTACCACAAGACTAACACACACTCGCTGCCATCTCTGTAAGGACTTCATCATCAATGTGGACACGTTGAAACAAAACACTTGGACACGATCAAACCAAATGCAATTGAACCTTAGTTGCATAAATACCTCGGAGCTGTGCAAACGACTCGTATTATCATTTTTCATACATAGTTGAGTAACGTTGGTGACTACGGGCCTTACATTTCTATAGAAACATGTTAAACGTTAGAAGAACCTAAACTAATAGAAGCAATATTAAACAAAATAACTGATGGTTTTCAATCGATCGATATAAAATACAATTTATGAGCGATCGTAAAACCAAGCAATGAAACACAGACGGAGGCAGACATCGATCCAAGTCACTCGTGTAGAAAAATTACGCGGTACAATGTTTTGATGGACGCGCGAGTTTCTGCTGCGGATTTCAAATGTGAATATGGCACATTTTGTTTGAAACGTATTGTAGAGAATTAAATTTTATATTCGAATTTGTTCGAATGTAGGTTTACTATAATACTAATAATGGATTCTATCTATATTATCACCTTCATACTTAATAAGAGACACATCAAAACGAAATGATCGAGATGAAAAATCAATATAATTACAAATGTTTATAGACTCAATAAAAAGCGTGAACCCTGAGGAAATCAAAGTAAGAAGGCAGAGAGGATAAAACCCAAACAAACTGAAACTAATAATTACAATTAAAGTTTTATTACAATTAGAATACCTAATGGAATCCAGTAAAAACACCGGAGTGCAATTAAAAACAACTATTCCTCCAGTGTGCCTCATAACCGGACAACATTTCCAACGAAATTTCCACGAATTTCCAGACGTTATACAACTTAAGCTGGTGACATACGCACGGAAAATATTTGGACCAGTGCTATATGCAAGATTTTTGTTAAAGCCTTTTTTGGAATTTTAGCATGAAAGGCCTCTAGTTAATACTTGTCTAAATATTGTAGTTTAATTTTAAAACTTAAATAATATAACTTACATTGAGTAAATTATAATTTAATGCCTGTCTCGGTGGCGTGTACCTTAATACAACTGTATTACGGTACGACTGCTATGCTGGGGTTTCGGGTTCGATCGCCGAGTCGGGCAGCGATATTGGATTATTCTATTCAGTATCAGCCCGAAGTCAGGAATTTGTGCTGGATATAGAGATAGGCTCCCCACCTATAACATCATTGGACGGACTACGCACGGCGAAAAGTGGGTGCATTAGTTTCACCTCCCCGAAGGGGTTGGCCCTTCGGGGATAAAATGCGTGAGTGTTTGCATTTATAAAAATAATTAATCTATCAGAAAGTTATCTAACCATTGCAATGCTAACATGCACTATAATGAGTACAAGTAAGACATATTCCATTTGACTTCAAAAATAAGTATTCACAAGATAAATACAACACCCGAATAAAAATACGATATGCATTGAACTCCCAAACTTTTCACCCAGACTACAGCATTGGCTGAAAGTACCAAGAATTTAACTCACTAAAGGTCTCGCACAACCCACCTTTTAAAAAGTAACAGAATAACTCGTAATAAGGAAGTCTAATGAACGAATTCTGGCCCTTATTTTGCCCATACTATCTCCGGTAATGGCCGTTGTGCCCCAGGCATGGCCCGCGAACAATGTGCCAGGGCCCACCTGTGTATGTCGAAATCAATTTTCTGCTGTACGAACACCGTGTAGACGTTACTATAGAGGAAGTAGTTATTTTGCTAAATGTCTATTTACTAGGTTTATTATAAATTTGAATGTTTTTATGATTATTAGAAGAAAACGAAAAAACCGCCGAATAAACGGCGCTGGAGTCGTACAAATGATGTGATGAATCGCTATAGTGATTTATGGATTTTTATAGCAGGAAAAACCATTCACGACGGCACTGTGGGAGGCAACACTAAGTTTTACATAAACGAAAAAAATAAACATCTTTAAGTATATAAGTGATTTTGAAGTTTTGAATTTGTTCACAGATTTTTGTAACTTACAAGGCAGTTACATACATACAGCATATTGTCAGACTTAAAACGCAATCTTATCTGATCGCTGAAGGAACCATCTTCTATGCCTAAGTTTGGTGATTTTCTCTAACTCCATATTGCTTCGTCGTTTCATTGTCAATCGTGAATTTAGTTAAACGTCTGATTGTCTAGTAACACTGCTGCGTACACTGGTATATTACAAGGGAGGTTGCGGCGCGGCTTGTCGAAAAAAATAAAGTTCCTACAAACGCCTGTTAGATTGTGTTGTAGAATAGATATTTATTGAAAAACAAAATTGTAGATCAAATAAAGGATCAATACTTTTATTTGTAACTAGGTAGAGCTCGCAGCTTCGCCCGCATAAAAAAGCCTTTCCTGCTGCAAAGTCCCTAAATCACATTACGATGTTAGCACCATCTACTCAAAGAATCAGATTAAATATGTTCATTATTTCCCATGAGATTAACGCCCGAATACTCAAACGCTACTTAAATATTTGAGATGGCCTTACGGATTTAAGCATTCGTTATTGGTGAAATTGGTATACTGAAACGTCACTTATCTCCTAACCTTACATTTAAGACAACTCAGTTTAAGGTCCGCTTATTGATTCAAACGGTATTCACAAACACTGCTTAAAATTTGACAGCTATGTAAGGCCTACAAATATGGCTGTTAATCGAGATCAATTTGAGAGTGCTTCAGACTAGTCTCAAATATTTACGTTCAAATCTTTAATAATTTTATTGCGTAATAACTACTTATTATATTCTCTTTGGATTTAATAAATCGTTTTTTTCTTCATTATCATCATTGTCTGAAGAGGAGTGTGGTGTCAAAGGAAGAAATCAAGAGAAATTAAACGCTTTCGAAGAATACAATAATGATAATTTAATGTTAATGTTTGACAAATAAATATATCATATCTTTCGGACGGACGGATTTCGAACGGATTTCGATGAAATTTGGCACACGGGTAGATCATGTTCTGGATTAACACATGGGCTATTTTTTATCCCGGGAAAACATAAAGCGGGACTATTATCCCGGAAAAACTTTTTAACGCGGGTGAAGCCGCGGGCAAAAGTTAGTCTATGATATATTCTATAATTAACTAACAAAAAAGCATTAAATAAAAACTTTTTAACAAAAAATAAACCGACTTAAAAATCACTGCAAACCAAAAAATAATGCAACATTATATTCGCTTAGTATATACATATATTTGGAGTCGGTGCCTAATTTAAATTGAACAATGTTTTCGTATATTTGATCTTGTATTTCCTTAGCTTAGCTGGCAATTTAAATTAGGCATCGACTCCAAATATACGTATATACTAAGCGAATATAAAGTTGAATTTAATTTTGGTTTGCAGTGGTTTTGAAGTCGGTTTATTTTATCCAAATCCGTTTAGTTGTTTCTGTGTTTACTTCTAACAAACATACAAACATTTTCACAAACTTTCGCATTTATAATATTAGCAAGACGTAAAATAAGATAGCCGCGATGTAGGCCACATTATGTGTGAATTGTTGGCACTGACGTAGCTAGCACGAAATGCCTGCACCACGCGAGGCAACTGTAAGCTCAAGGTTTTTTCTAGGATGAAATGGAATGCAAAAATGTTTCTAGGGTGGGCATTGCCCACCCTTGGCCCGCCTAGCTACGCACATGATTGTTGGTTATTGTTCAGTACATGAATCATAACATTGTGAGAAAACAGAATCAACCAATATTTGTTCGAAAAAAATCCGAAACTAACTAACTCGCACTAATATAGTCAGAAAATATTTGTTTAACGAAATAAAATTAGATGATATGACTTATTATGCTGCCTTAATCAAAACAACACTTACTTACTAATAAGGATCAATTCAGTTGACGTTAACTTACTTGGGAAAGGAAGGAGTTTGTCTGCAGATTCAAAACTCGAGGCAACACACATCTGACTTTTATTCTTATTCCTAAGAATTCTCCATAAGAATTTCGGACATATTTGAAGTAGGTATGCCAGCCAACACTAGGCCAGTGTGGTGGACTCAGGCCTAACTCCCCCTGAGAAGTAGAGAAGGCCCGTGCTGAGAAATGGGCAGTATATAATACAGGGCTGGTATCATTCTTATTAAAAGGTTCAATAAAACAAACTTAATTATTTACTTCTTCATAATACAACTATAAATAATTAATATCCTATTTCGTAACATCAAGGTTAACTTGCCTTGCCTTAGCACACTACAGCGTATTCTTGAATGGCTTAAACCACTACTAAGTTAATCATAATGAAAAACTCGCGACGAAAAGTTAGCCCACATAGTTCTGTCCTTAATGGAGACAACCCAGTTTAAAGCTTACGTACTAGGCCCTTACCAGACCTAAAATTTGATCTAATAATTTGTTGCCTTCGTATGGAATTGTACTGTCGAACGTAGTACGAAAAACTTTAAGAATGTATACAAAAGCATAGTTATACACACCCTATTAGCATTATTAGTATTCGTAATTCGTGACTGCCTCGGTGGCGTAGTTGTATTGCGTACGCGTTAACGATTTGCGCGCTGAGGTCCTGGGTTCGAATCCCGGGTCGAGCCAAAAACAATGTGACTGGGTTTTTCCATCTTAAAAATTACTCGGTCAGTTATGCATCAAATTGACTGGACACTAGTCTCCATGAGCCAAAAATAGCCGCCATGGTAACATGATTCTTGAATGGAAATTCCTAGTACAAGTTCATTAATTGAGCTCTGCTTCTGAAAAGACTGAATACGTACTGAATTTGATAGCTGAGGGCTTATTGTTATTGTCAATAATGGTCATGCTAGAGGAGGCTTCATTTTGGTCTTTATTTCAAACGCAAGTAATGTGGAAAATAAGCTCTGTGATAGGGCACGGACGGTAATAAATGAGGTGGCAAATGATATCCTTTATTGGTCGTGAGTAATGAATAGGTGTTATTTCACTGCTTTCATCCATTATTTGGCATGTTCTCTTCCACGAGAAATGGAAGGTTTATACACTTTTCATTGAAATATGAATAATCAAAAAAATTACATTAAAAACGATCGCCGTACATGGTATAAGTATGTATGGTTAATTTTAAAGGATAAAATGGTCTATTATTAGACCTTGAGAGTTAATCGAATTGTGTTTAATTTTATAACCTTGTTACGTACGGTTGAAAACGTTGACCATCTAAGTAAATGTTCTCCATCGCTATGGCCATGACAACCTTCTCGAAATCGATCCAAAGATAATCATTAAGATCATTTATCGATGTTTTTTACTACAAAATCCTTCTTGCCATACCGTGTTCTCTATTGAATCTAAATCATTTAACTGTTGACTCGTCGCCGCAGCAAGCATACGAATGTGCCCTTTTAATCAACTTCTTAAGTTATATTTTTTCAGTGTCTGATATCCGAGCACTAAGCATCTGTGAGTAAAGCCCGGCTGGAACGTTCGGAAATAAAATAAATTGTGAACGTTAAGTCTTTATTAATAATCTGAGAGGAGAGCTCAGTTGCTACATCAGATGTTACGTTTTTTTTTATTTGTATAATGTAAGGTAATCTTTAATTATAAATAAATAAATGTAAATGTGTGTTTCCATGGTTTAATATCAAAGAGAGTCTCAATAGATTGGTGATATTTTGCTAGAGCGTTTGTCAGCCAATACAAATTAAATGCAGGTGTTAGGATCCTTCGGGTATTAAAATAAGTGGACTGTATTACTTAAGACGCTGGTATATTCTCATCAGCAATAATTATAAAAATGACAATAATGAACCGAGGACGATGAAATTCCAAAGGCAAGTGTCGTTCCTCTTGCCGCCAGCGCCGTCCCCTCTCCGGCGCCCTCCACGCCGACCCCTCTCCGGCGCCCTCCACGCCGCACCGCCCCCGCGGCCAGCGCGGCCCGTGCGGAAATATGTGAACGTTGTCTTAACATACTCCCCGGGTTGAAGTGCGATACTTCAAAGATCTGGAAGTAAACATATATTATTAAAAGCCCTACGAATGGTGCCTCGTTTGGTCTTCAATTCAGCGACTCTAGTGACGCCGTCGCTGCCTGGGTACACTTGCGTGATTCGTCCTAAACACCAGAGCTGTGGTGGAAGACCCCTTTCTCTGACGAGGACCAAAGCGCCGAGTTTGAGTTCTTGATTCGAAGATTGCCACTTTAATTTTTGTTGCATAAGAGTGACGTACTCTACTGAGAATCTCTTCCAAAAATGCTGCCTCATTAACTCGATCCTTTTGAATCGCTCTAACCGATTGATATTCTTGGTGTCTATCTGTGGATGTGGAATGGTCATGAGTGAACGTCCAATTAAAAAATGAGCAGGAGTTAAAGCGGTAAAATCGGAAGGATCAGTGGAAAATGGTGTGAGGGGACGGGAGTTCAAAACAGCTTCAATAAGCGCGAGGCAAGTAGACATTTCCTCATATGTTAGATGAGCAAGTTCCAAAATGCGTTTAAGGTGATGCTTGGTCGAGCGCACGGCAGCTTCCGCTAACCCGTTAAAATGAGGGGTGTAAGCTGGAACAAATTTAAAATTTATACCCTCTTGGGCTATTTTACCTTCGAGGTCAGACTCTACAAAAAAATTGGCTAGTTCGTTACAAGTGCCGACGAAGTTAGTGCCGTTGTCAGAGGTGATACTATTGGGTTTGCCACGACGTGACACGAAACGATTTAAAGCGGCTATGTACGCTTCGCTAGATAAAGCCGTGACGAGTTCAATATGACAAGCCTTGATCGAATTGCAAACAAAGATTGCCAAAAAAGACTTAATGAGTTTGCAACCTCTACCTTTTCGATCTGCGATCAACACTGGACCAGCATAGTCGACACTACAATTAAGAAAAGGAAACTCTAGTTCCGTACGAGATGCTGGTAAGTGACCCATAATGGGTTGAACACTATTGGTATTAAATCTAAAGCATCGCACGCATCGCCTAACTAATGCTTTCGCAAGATTTTTGCCGCCAATTGGCCAATAGGTCTGTCTAATATTACCTAACAAAAGTTGAGGTGGCGCATGTAAATATTTAATATGAAAATGTTCAAAAAGAATTTTTGTGAAATGATGTTTACTGCATAACAAAATCGGGTGCTTTGTGTCGTAGCTGTATGGGGAATTGTTAAGTCTTCCACCAACTCTGATTATATTGTTTGAATCCAAAAATGGACTCAAAGCACTTAAGCGATTTTTGTTAGGCAGTATCTTCCCGGCTTTCAAAATGGCATATTCATCAGGAAAGCTGTCTAACTGAGATAGATGAATAATTAAATTTAGCGACCTTGTAAGCTCTTCCACAGAAAGATAACCAGTCAGCCTGTTCGTACGATTTCGGCAGTTGTAGACAAACCTTTGTAAATATGCTATTATATGTTGTAAATTAGTTAATTTAGATTTATTTTTTATTAAATTAGTTATTAAGTTAGCATTAAAAGTTACATCAAGCGCTAAAGAACAAGTAATCAACTCCGGTAGATCCTGTGTCTCATTTGTGTTGGGCATTTTTGAAGACCACAGTTGAACAGCCGCAAGCTCCAAAGCGGTTAAAAACCGTTACTTTTTTAAATTTTACCGGTGAGAAATCCTAAAGGACCAATGTTAGGATCCTTCGGGTATTAAAATAAGTGGACTGTATTACTTAAGACGCTGGTATATTCTCATCAGCAATAATTATAAAAATGACAATAATGAACCGAGGACGATGAAATTCCAAAGGCAAGTGTCGTTCCTCTTGCCGCCAGCGCCGTCCCCTCTCCGGCGCCCTCCACGCCGACCCCTCTCCGGCGCCCTCCACGCCGCACCGCCCCCGCGGCCAGCGCGGCCCGTGCGGAAATATGTGAACGTTGTCTTAACAGCAGGTGAAAAGTGCTTAAACTATCTGAAATTATAAATGTCTACTAAATACCCGAATGGTTCAGTCCATTACATTTTCAAACCCATAAATAATTTCTGAGCAATAATGCCGTCATATTTATCGCGTTCATAAAGAGAAAATATATCTGATTTAACGAATGCCCCCAAAGCCGGGGTTTCACCGACCTCCCCTAATTCTGTTATAACTGCGCAACTTTCACAATTCCTTTAAAAAAGCTTCCAAACGAACCACTTTTGTGAATCCCACAAAGTTCTACTTCCGCGATTCCACACGACTAATTGACTGTCTGAATTTGTATTTTGTCGTTTGTGGAAATTAATTTTGGATTCTCCAATGGAAACGCGCGAATCATTCAAATGGAGAGTGGTTTACTGGATGATTTTAAATATACTAGTAACGGACTAAAGGCAAGTCAAGCAAAGGTGTATGAAGAAGAATTTTTATATGAAACGGATTTTGCCAGCGACTTCGTCCGCGTAGAATTCTAAAATGTTTTTTTTTTTATAAAATCGTGTTGAGTTTTCAAACATGTGTTTGAATCGATTGAAGAAATTAATTGAATGTGTTAGAAATCAAAAGCATTAGGGAGTATTGATATCTACTTTGAAGCAAATCAATGCCAAAATAAATTTCTAGCCGTTTTTAACTTCGTTAGGGAATTAATTTCAATAACATACGAATTAAGTCTTCCATCAAATCTGTTAAAAAGGTTTATGCAAAATTTGAAAGACATTATACCAAGAAATCACGTTGTCCCATACAAACTTTGCCCCCCCCCCCCCCTTTCCACCCTCTCAGGAGTAGAATTTCAATAAATCCTTTCTTATCGAACGCCTACGTTATCGTCATACAAAGAACACACCTTGCAAGTTTCAGGTCTCTACGATAAGCGGTTTAGGTTGTACCTTGATCCGTCAGTGAGTCATTCAGAACCAAGCATTTTATATGTAAAGATAAAAAATGCCTTATAATTGCAGCATGATAAGCTATGAAATGTGACGTTCTGAGTTTAATTCGCAAATCGTATCACAAAATATAAACTCTTCTATATGGCAATATGCTTTTATACAAAACATGCGTAATACTTTCTAACACATCCCCTTTATGCACACTAACTGTCCAGGGAGGCAAATATCCCTTCCCATTTACCAGTACTCCATCCCCGACCTGTCCCCTGGCAGATTTAACCGCAGGTTTAATTTCGACTCGCAAACGAGACTTAATTACATCTCTTACACGGGTTGGGCCACAAATTCAAGTATGTATCAGGAGTGGACAGTGACTCGTTACAGCATTGGGTTGTCACAGTAATTGTAATTCTCCGTGCGAAAAGGTACGGCGCTTCTGATTATCTCTTATTGTGACGATCAAGTTGTTTAAAATTGGGCTATATAACTTTCATTGTACTAAATATTATTTTACTAACATTATACACGCAAAAGTTTGTAAGAATGTATGGATGTATGAATGTTGATGTATGGATGATGTATGATGATGAAAATCTGTAAGAAATTTATGGATGATGGACTATATGTTAATCCAGGACATGATCTACCCGTGTGCTAAATTTCATCGAAATACGTTCCGTAGTTTTTGCGTGAAAGAGTAACAAACATACATACAGATGTATGTATGTCTTTCAAACTTTCGCGTTTATAATAGTAGTAGGACTATTGACACCATGCACCCCATGTTTTTTTTTTACAACAAAATGTAATTTTGATGTGTGTGACTGCCTCAGTGGCGTAGTTGAATTACGGTACGACTGCAAAGCTGAGGTCTCGGGTTCGATCCCCGGGTCGGGCAAAGTGATATTGAGTTTTTCTATTCAGTATCAGTTCGGAGTCTGGAATTTGTGCCCGATATGGCGATAGGCTCGCCCCCTATCACATCATGGGATTGAATGTCGGCGAAAAGTGGGTGCACTAGTTGTGCCTCTGCCTACCCCTTCGGGGATAAAAGGCGTGAGTGTATATGTATATGTATGTATATGTATGTATTTTTTTTTTTGCACTATTCTTAATTCAAATTTATTAAAATGTATTTTCTATTTTTAGTTGGACTTTCTATTAAGCGTATTTTTTAGTTTTTTTTTTACTATTATTTATTTTTCGTTGTTTAATTCTATTCTACTATTATCCAACAGATGTCACTAAAATAAATAAACTATCATTTATCATATTTTTTGTTGGATTTTCCGTGAAATCATGTTGAATTGTCACCGGTTCTTGATAAGTATACTAAATTTCGATTTAATCCGACGTTATAAAATGGTTTGAAATCATATTCAAAGTTTCCGTTACATTGATCATACATAAATACGTCTGAAGCTAATAAAAGCGTGTTAAAAATTGGGAACGTATGTGAAAATTTTTGAATAGTTATTCGAAGTTAACGCAGAAACTACTGGACGGATGTGTATGGAGTCGAGGATAAACCATATCGTATATATTATGTATAAGCTGCTGTTTATCTCGATAATTTGTTCTCATATAAAATAATATAATTTTTATACAACTCTTTAAATAGATATCGCTAACATCAAACCAATGGTGAAATAGATCGCTACAGCGATTATAGGTCTTTTGGAGCGGGAAAGGCTTTTCACGCAAACGTCACGAGAAAAGCTTAGCTTTTAATAAATTGTTGGTTTTTTTTACAAATGTGCATCACCTATAAAATATAATTCGCAAAATATTTATAGCAAAAAAATTATCAACTTTAACATCTTTAGAGTAGTTTACAAAGTCTCGATACTGGAGTCCGTACCGAGTTCCATTAGTAAATTATTTAAAACTCCGGACTGCCTCGGTGGCGTAGTTGTATTACAGTACGACTGCAAAGCTGAGGTCTCGGGTTCGATCCCCGGGTCGGGCAAAGTGATATTGAGTTTTTCTATTCTGTATCATGATGTGATAGGGGGCGATAGGCTCGCCCGCTATCACATCACGGGACGGAATAACGGCGAAAAGTGGGTGCACTAGTTACGCCTCTGCCTACCCCTTCGGGGATAACAGGCGTGAGTGTATGTGTGTGTGTGTGTTAAAACTCTTCTCACATTATGGGGATAACGACCCTTAACCTCTCCAATTAATTCCACCCTACGACTTCTAAAATATTTGTAATACACAATCGAGATGGGGGAATAAGACGGGCTTATGGGGGCATTGTACTCTACGCCATAAACATTGGAAATATTTAAGTGGGCATTATAAGACAACAATATTTAGAACCTGTGTCACAATGTCTTGAGTTACCGCTAATCATCAAATACAAAAGTCAAGCTCCCAAATAAATGCTAAACAAAAGAGTTCATTCATCATCAAGGGCCTATTTCACCAGTTGTGTGATTCTCATTAATCTCATTAATCTATAAGCCGACCGAATACAAAAAATCACTCTCCATTCTCTACTCCTAGACTACTGTGTGACTTGTGTTCGATCAGCTTATACATTTATGTGACGAAAAGCGTTTATCAGCAAGCGGTGCATACGAACCTGTCTTATACGTTAACTGGCGGATAAAATTTACTTGAAAATTAAACAGGCTCTTTTTATAATGTCGTGACGAGTGACAGTGGCGAGGTGACGAGTACAGCATAGTACCATAAAATATAAAATGTCTGTAATTTGTAACTCTCGCAGTCAACATAATTATGCCGGTGTGTTACTATAATAATTACAGTTCAAGCAACAAACACTCCCTCGTATAGAAGCAATAAAACTCGCTATAAAAAGTTAATTGAACTTCGAAAATTAATTAAACGATAGCAGAAAGGAGCGGTGTGAAAACAAATCTGTAGGGGAACAAATAATGGATTAATCAATATAGCTAAAAACGAATGGTGTGTGCGCCTGAAGCAAATTAAAAACGTGAAGTAAGTGACATTTGAACTATATTTGACTTAATATAACTTATTCAAAACTGTATATTATGATTACTAACTCGGAACATACATACATGCATATAAACTCACGCCTGTTATCCCCGAAGGGGTAGGCAGAGGCGCAACTAGTGCACCCACTTTTCGCCGTCATTCCGTCCCATGATGTGGTAGGTGGTGAATCTATCGACATATTGTGCACAGATTCCAGACTCCAGGCTGATACTGAATAGAAAAATCCAATAACACTTTGCCCGACCCGGGGATCGAGCCCAAAATGTCAGCATTGCAGTCGTACCGTAATACAATTACGCCACCGAGGCAGTACCCACATTGGAATGAGATTATTATTGATACCGTTACAGACACTGCTGACATTATCACGGACACACCTAATGATGAAATCCTCCTAGCCAGTTTCGGCTACGGCGGCCAATCTCAACAGAGATCAGCCAGGTACGCAAGAGATTATAGTGCACAAGTGTGTGCGCAATACACAGGTGCACTCGCTATTCCTTCACTCTCATAGTCCGGTGAGACGGCAATCCGACATGACCGGAGAAAGATCAGGCGCAGGACCAACGGCTTTACGTGCTTTCCGAGGCACGGGGGTATCACACCGCCAACTTCCTGATTCCGAGCTGCGACTGAGTAACTTTTTTAAGATGGAAAAACCCAGTCACAAAGTTTTTTGGCCCGACCCGGTATTCGAACCCAGGACCTCTCAGCGCGCAAATCGTACTCGTAACTCGTACGCAATACAACTACGCCACCGAGGCAGTCTAATGATATTAATTAACGATATCAAAACCTAGTACGCGGTTACCCAAAATCACCTTAAATTAAAAGTGACGGTGATACACAAATCCAAATTAAAAACATGAATTCCTATACTATCACACCCAACGCATTCTGAGAACTAGATCAATGAGACAGGGCTATTTTTAATCCTAGTTTTCATTATACAAAAGACAAGGTCCCTGGTCCAATGAACTTGAGTATTTTAACTCTGGAATGTCACGGAATATTTTCGCACCCCAAAAGTGGTCTTCCGAGAAAATTAAAATCGAAAAACTTATAACAGTCGAGATTACAAGTCGGATACATTTCGCGGCACAGATAGCGATGTCTCGACAAAAAAGATTTTTTGTACAAACTCTCTCGCCTCGAGGGGACGTACTCGGCGTCTTCATGGTGTCTTATTTTCGTACATGTTTTACCAATTTGTATGTCATTTCATTTTAATGTTCTCAGATTGGGTTGTTTTCTCTAATCTTGGGTCTCGTTTCCTTAAAGAAATATTCTTGGGATTGATTTTCGTCTGTTGTGCTTCATTACTTCTAGTATTAGTGCAAGCCACGCTATAAATAGTGCATTTTAAAGCACGATGGTCTGATCAGTCACACGGATGCCCCTTTAATATATATAAACCACCAAGTTGCAAAAGAGAGCTATTAGAGCTATCTATAGTCTCGGACCTCGTGTTTCTCTTAGAGAAAAATTCAAAGAGATAAACATTCTTACCGTATCATCGCAGTACATATTTGCGAATCTTATGTATGTTCGAAAAATATTGCAAATTTTGACCGAATATGCGATATTCACAATAAAACTACTAGGAATAAAAATAAACTTGTTGTACATGCTACTCGTCTCCATAAAATAAGCAATTCTTTTATTGGTCAATGCGTACGCTTCTTCAATAAACTTCCAATGCATATTGTTAATCTTCCAATAAAAAAATTTAAAACTACTGTCAAAGAACGACTTTACAAAAAAGGTTATTACACTAGTATAGGAGATTGTTTGGAAGATGCAAATGCTTGGGATTAGGTTGCTCGCATTCACACATGTTCCATAATGTGAATTTATATTGTTAATTGCTATTTGTATTATATATATTTAAAAATAAAAAAAACAAGATGACAAAAAATAACCACGCTGAGTTTCTTGGTGCTTCTTCTCAGGTCAGTGGGCTTTTCCGAAGCACTGCTAGAATCTTATAGTTAAAAAAAACATTGTTAAAAATGACGTCTAAAAGTGCCCCTAGGGGCCTAATTACATAATAAAAAAAAAGTAGGTAAGAAACTTATGCTGACGCCTAACTCCGAAAATATCACAATTATATTATCGCGGTTGAAATAATTTGTAATTTTAATAAATTTACAATCTGGCAACACCAACAACGAAAAACCGTTAAATAATGGTGGTCAACTCGGCGGGACACTGTTTACTCTCGGCACTGTTTACGATCGACAGGGCGAAGCTACTCTACCTACTATAATTACATCTCACATGGTTACTAAAGGACAGAAAATCCTAGGCATATTAAACTATATAGATCCAGTAAAACTTCATTCCAAGGATCCACTCTATACATTTAATTACTTTAAATAAATTTTCGAGGGATCAAGTCTCCAAATAAATCTCCAAGTACTTCCACAACCTTCCGCCTTACAGAATGACGTCACGGGAAGATAATAAGCACTCGGAACTTAATTAAAATTGTCCAGGACGGGCTGTGCTTTTAGATCTTTCTCGGTATTCAAATGTAATTTTTTTAATAATTTATATATACATTTGGATATGGTAATTAAGTTTTCGCTCCACTTACGTGGGGATAATTTTAATGTCGTTACTTGTAATAATAATAAAGCGAGTGGGAAATGAGTATGGTTTATAGGGAAACCCAAAGATCTTGCTGCTGAGAGTGGTAACGGTTTATTTCTGCTGTCGAGCACTGAGTAAGTACTGTTGATCTAATTTCAAAGAAAAAGATGAGAATAATAAACCTAATAATGAAAGTCCAACTGCCTTGGCTAGAGCTCGCTGCATCTTTTTCTCTGGAGTTACAAAGAAACCCAATAGTAAAAAATCCTTTAAACGCGACGTAATTTTCCCTCGGTCGTATTTTACAGCTAAGAACTGTGACTGAACTTCTCTAATTAGATGAGTTTTATTAGGATTCCAGTTTAGTCTTCAGACATTACGGCTTACATGCAACGTTGAACATTACCCCATACAGGATAAATTATCCGTTATTTTTCTTAAATAACTCGTTACTAAGACAACGTTACATGTACTTTTATGGTACTCTTTCAAACACTGCACACTTCTACAGAGACCCTACCAACGCCCCATAAAACACACTTCGAAACTGCATTGTACGAACTTGTGGCTCGACTTGACTGACTCGGTGGCGTAGTTGTATTACAGTACGACTGCAAAGTTGAGGTCTCGGGTTCGATCCCCGGGTCGGGCAAAGTGATATTGAGTTTTCTATTCAGTATCAGCTCGGAGCAGCTTGGAAGTTGTGCCCGATATGGCGATAGGCTCGCCCCCTATCACACCATGGGACGGAATAACGGCGAAAAGTGGGTGCATTAGTTGCGCTTCTGCCTACCCCTTCGGGGATAACAGGCGTGAGTGTGTGTGTGTACGAACATGTGCTAACTTATACTCGTTATTCTCTACACTATTTAAAAAAAACAGACTCCACAGTAGTTATATTGTTTTATGTTATAAGTAGGTTGAGTCGTATACGTATATGATGTTAACTCATGCGATATTATGTATTTACAACCAAAAAACATATTATAAAACTAAAGACTTAAAGTTAGCAGATTGAAAAACCTTATCGTTTTCGGCGATATCTTGAGATAACCACATTTCTATGGAGACTATAAATATGGTGATAGTAATCCTCAAACTCAAAATTTTCTTTATTGAAACAGTCTTTCACAAGCTCTTTTGAGTCGTCATCAAACGTATTAAACAGAGAAATTTCTTTTTATATATAAACCTAACAGGTTTGAACAAAAATCTTTATAAAGAAGCGCTTGACAGATTAGAATCCATAAAAAACACACCCATATTTCGCCAGCTGTGTTAGGTCCCATGTAATAAAGAGCGAGACAATGTGAGTGTTTTACGCCACTGAGTACCCTTAAAAAGCGAAAAAAACGTAAAACTTCGTATGTATGCCGCTTATAAGATTATATACTTTACTACTTAATTAGCAGCGACATCAGGCCGGCATAATTGTGCCGACGGTCAATGGATATTGTCATCCCTTGCCGGTAAACATTTCCTTGGGCTTCACTTCAACTTAACACTAGGTGCAGTGACATCACCCCTCTAAGCCGTTGGTAAAAAAGACTTAAGAATCGAATGTAGGTAGGTACTAGAAATTCTTAAACACAAGCTTGGAACAAAAGTATTTCATTTTATTGCTCTAGTTATATGGTATATCAGCCTTATTTCACAGGTAAGCCAAAAGCGAATCGCTACTTGCAATGCAATGCAATCACCAGCCCTGTATTATATATTGCCCACTGCTGAGCACTGGCCTCCTCTACTACTGAGAGAGTTCAGTCCACCACGCTGGCCTATAGTACGTCCAATCATTTATTTAACTTTTGACATATGCATGCCTATGAAATTTTATAATTCTTGACAAGGGATCGCAATAAAATAATTGAATACTTTATGGACGCCAGTTTTTGTTTTACATAGTGAAGGGACTTGCTGTTCAGCTCCGACATTAATTATAATCAATTGATATTCGTTAAGCCCACTGATTGTGTAACAAAAATAATTCAAAACTTTTACATTGAAAAATAAAATGTCGCAGTGTTAAGAAACATTTTTATATATGCGTAAGTATATAATAACCGAGAATAAACCATTCGAGTTAAATTTTGAGAAAATGATATTGGATATATAATACATAAAATAGAACCATTTAAACGTTGAGACATGTTTATAAAACAATACAAAATGTTGAGCAAAAATTACATTTCAATGTGTTTAATCGATCAAAACTTCTGCATAAATTAAATCGATTGCTACAAGAAATCGAAACGGTAAAGTTAGTACATCCGCAATTATTAGAAACCGAACTGTCAAAAGTTAAATAAATGGTTGGACGGACTATAGTGTGGTTTGGCACACTTCACATACCCTCAAATTCTTATGGAGAATTCTCAGGTATGTAGGTTTCCTCACGATGTTTTACTTCACCGTAAAAGCGAACGATAATTATTGATAAACAATACACACGAAAAGTCAGGGGTGTGTGCCTTGGGTTTGAACCTCCGGACATTATCTGGGCAGACCGTTCCATTCCCAACTAGGCTATCGTCCTATATGGCTACTTATATTTTAATTTGACCACTCGTCTGATATAACATAATATTTCATTCGCATGCGGGTATAACTATAACACTGAAATAAATTATAATACACTTTCACAAAAAAAATCCTTCGCGAACGTATTATAATCACCGTGACTCCGCAATCCCAGCAGAGGAAAATTTGAGTTCATTATCGAAAAAATAATAGGAATTTCCCTTGAGATCTAATAAAAATGCAAAAATCATAAAAATTCACCGCATAATTCCCAACAGCAATGTTTCAAAACAAAGCGTGTCGGAATGGGGTATCTGGGAAGAAACTTAATAATGTACCCCAAACTATTCATCAGGGGTAGAGTTCCTGATGCGTTCTATTCAGACGGATGCAGCGAATGCATTTATTATGTATATTTCTTATTTAAGTTTGTATTTGAATTTATAGCCCCGGCCGCGAGCTAGAATGCTGCATGAGCTTTTAAGGGCACTTGTGTATACTTTACCCCTTTTGAAAAATATTTTATACAAACTAAACTACGCAATTGTATAATTTATAACAACGTAAAAGGTATAAGGCGAATGGTGTGATAATTCAACGAAGTTTATAGTTATTTAGCCTCGTCCACGATTGATACTGTTGATGTTTTAACTTATTTACGGAGATGATAATAACTCCACTATACTGGTTTCTTGAAGTGTCTTCACTACAATCTAAGTCTAATCCCTTTCTGTGGCTATACCGATCTCAAACCCATTACTGCAACTGTCAGTCAGGAACAACAGTGAACTGTTTTAGACGACAGCAGTGATATTCAATTAACTTTAGAAAAATTAACTTTTTTATCATCATCATAAGCCACATGATTGTCTACTGCTGTCAAGTTAAGGTATTGGTATTCAAATCTTACTATTTTATCTTATTATTTTAGTTTTTACTATCTTAACTTACTTCTTATCTTGTTAATATTGTAAATGTGAAAGCTTGCGATTTTTTTATTTCTTTTTGTATTAGATGTTTGGATGCTTGCATGTTTGTTAAAACTAAACGCAGAAACAACCAAACGGATTTCGATGAAATTTACACACGGATAGATCATGTCCCGGATTAACGCATAGGTTACTTTTTATTCCGATAAATTGCTCCCATAGGAAAAAATGGATATTCTTTATCCTTAAGTAAATGGCGTCGGCGCGGCGTTGTAAAGTGTTTTAGGGACTCTTGTAGCGGGTAGGGCTTGTCACGCGCGTGAAATCGCTAGTATTAAATATTAACAATTATTTAAGCTGCTACAAAGCTATGGCTTAATGAAGTATAATAAATAGAAAACTTTGATTCAGATTCTATCTCAGAGACAATTTAATATGTCGTTGACACTCATAACATTTATAGTCATGAAGATGGTTAATATTAAAAAAACAACTACCTTCGAAAAAGTCAAACTTCGCTTTAAATAAATACGACATTGGGAAAATTCCGATAAATGCGAAGCTATCAACTTTAAGCTTGATAAAATCTCATCCATCGAAGCACTCACCTTAATGCCAACAAGAATGGTATAAAATATTGATAAAGTACTGAAGAAATCCCCCCTGATTAATGCCTCTTCTATTTTGATCAATTATTATTCGCATCGCTTCTACGTCAAGAAGAAACTAATTTATTTAGAATACATTCAACAACTTACCCCAGTTAGTTCCCGACATTGTTTTTTAGTCTTATAGCGTCCACTGTACTGTAAATAATAGTAGAAAAAAAATAGAAAATCCAACTTAAAAAATAGAAAATAAGTTACACTATGCTCAATAATTCATGTTAATTAAAAATTATTTCCTACTTTAGTTGGATTTTCTATAAAGCGTGTTTTTTAGTTTTTTTTAAACCATTATATTTTATTTTTCATTTTTTAATGCACTAAAAAAACAAGTAGGATTTTTTACACATTATGATGAATAAAAAATGAGTTGCCAGTTTAGTTATATTTCTACTATGATACAACATATGTCAGTAAAAATAAATTAACTATAATTATTTATTCATTGTTTAGTTGAATTTTCTATAAAAGCGTGTTTTTAGTTAATGTTGAATTGTCAACGGTCCTTGATAAGTATGCCAAATTTCGATTCAATCGGATTAAATTGTTTTGAAGGGGACAAAATCATGTTCAAAGTGTCAGTCACATACATAACTACATACATGCATAGGTACATACATACATGGAATGAATTGCTGCAAGACAAGTGAGACTAGTCTCACTGGCGTTTCTACAGTAAATTTATTGTATTTGACATGTTATGTTACATCCTTCCTATTAATTTTATAAAGTCTAAAGTTTGTAAGTATGTATGTATGTATGGATGTATGGATGTCTGGATGTATGGATGTTTGTTACTCTTTCACGCAAAAACTTCTGAACGGATTTCGATGAAATTTGGCACACGGCTAGATCATATCGTGGATTAACACATAGGCTATATTGTATCCCGGGAAAATAAAAAAACGGTACTTTTATCCCGGAAAAACTTTTTAACGCGGGCGGAGCCGCGGGCAAAATCTAGTTTATTCATATTTACCTCATATTGCTACTTATATAGGTCATGTTATTCTTGTAAACAAACATAGACATTATAATTAAATTTATAGAATTTGGATTATATTTTTATTACGCTAAAATATTATGCCAAGTTTCTAATAGTTATTGATATTCGCTGTTTTAAAGACTATTAAATAGATACATTACGTGTAATCTTACTCGTTTTTCCACATATATAATGACAAAATGCCCGATCCTTTTAAAACTTAAGCACAAAACATATTGAGGCTTAATAATACCCGTCTCTCAATGTTGACCTAAAACGTAAATAATGGCTAAAACTGCTGCTGAAAAGCCCCTATTACAATATTTTTCTTATCTAACTTTTAAAAGAAGATTAATTTCTTCAAACATTAGCAGTGTTATTTCAAAAAAATTAAACACGCGATGAACACGTAACTATTTTTAGTTACGTGTTCATCGCGTGTTTAATTTTTTAACAGACTTTTGAATTTGTGACAGAAGGTTTTTACCTTCTATCACAAATTCATGTTTAAGCAGTGGTTTGAGTTAGACATGGCTTAGACATTGTTTATATTTAAACACATGCCGATGGTTGTCTACGATCTTTGACGCACACTGTCATGACAGGCGTATAGAGGGTTTAGACGGGTGTTTAGAATTAGACACTGTTTAGCTAAACACGTGTTCAACTGCGTCTAAAGTGTTTTTTGTAATAACACTGTATATGTTATTTTCATATACCTCATCTATTTCGTGATTACCCTCGTACTTTTTTCCATTCAACGCGAAATCACGACGTCTTTGTGTTTACTTAGCTAAAGCTAGAGTCAAGACGTCGAGGTGCCGGCGCTCGGGGCCGGCCATATCTCCAGCAACCACAGGTACCCTAGATTAAGCCCCATGGGGCAGGTACCGGACTCACTGGATTAAACTTCTACGAGGACCTCAGTTACACCAACTAAGAAATAAGATTTATACTTTACAAAACATCAGCGTACTTTTGAATGTAAACCACGGATGGAGTAATCTTTGCAATACATCTATAAGTATACAGAAAGTTAGTCATTTTTTTTTAAATAGTATCCATTTCTATAAACCAAAATATGCACCCATGATATCGATGCATCTCTGCAAGCGCAATGGTAATTTGTCAATGCCCTTCTTGAAGAAGTCGTATGTACGGAAGCCTACAAACTCTTTAAAGGCATTTTGTACTATAAAGTTCCAACGTTGGACAAAGGCCTCCCTAAGATCCATGGATCGCGATCCTGCTCTATAGTGAAACAGTTATTCTTAAATGAATCTACTTCGTCCCGCTATCTTTTCTTTGGTCTACCTTGACGCCTACAAACAATGTCAGGGCTCTACAACGTCCACCGTCCACCCGGTGCCTCCTAGGCCCCGTCTGGCGGCGGAAGGGATCTCCGCGCCTCCGATCCCTCTCGGCACTCTACTTTCGCAACAGGACCACCTCACAGAAGTCTGCCACCGCACACCGGGACCTCCGACTGTCGACCATGGAAGCGACCACAGCCGGCAGCGAGGTCTCCTCCGGCGCCTGCTCTGAGAACGCTGCGCTCCTCATCCCAGGCTGGGCAAAACTCCAACGTATGCTAGGCCATATCCAGCGGGCAGTTGTCACAGTGGTGACACACGGCCGACACCTCCTTCCTCACTACCCGCCACAAGTACTCACCGAAGCAGCCATGCCCAGTGAGCACCTATGTCAAGCGGTACGTTGCCGCACCGTGGCGCCTGTCCAGCCATTCGGCAAAGATAGGACGTACTGCCGCGACGACCCTGAGCCCCGCTGACGGGGCCTCCAGCCTGAGACGCCACTCGTAGGGAGGCTCTCATGGCCTCCACCTCCTTCAGGGCCGCATGTTGCCCGCGACTGGATGCCTCCTCCCGCCAATGAAAAACATCGGAGAGAGATTTGGCGTCCAGATCCCAGGGCAGAAATCCGGCCAACAAACAAGCCGCAAGATGGAATCGACTGGCGAGAGATTCGTCGCAAGTTTGCATTAGTTCTAGACGTTCTAGTTGCAGGTCGGTGTGAGTGGGAGCGCAGTAAAGCCAGGGCTCTGCAGCAAGCCCCGGTCATTCCTCCGCGTCACTCGAGATCTAATCACGCCTCCGAATGGTTGCTTTGTTTAATGTTCACTTGCGTTTATTTGTAACTGTATCTAATGATTCTTGAGGTGCTTCCTTCTTGGGACTATGGATATGGGAAAAGAAACTAATTGAGTTTTATTAATGGATTTTGTGTACACATTTTTCATATAAAAAGACACACACATTCACTCCGCTTATTTTATCCTTAAAGCGCCGCGCAAACACTGAAAACTTTTGCATCAGATACACGACAACTACAAAATTGTAGATAAGTTTAATAATTTAGCTGTAATAACTGACACCTAAACAAACGAGTAGATATTATTTAACTCAGAGTCCGTAGCCAACAAACGAGATTGACAGATCTTGTTGATAAGTCTTTCGCACGGATGTGTCCTTCGCAGTAAGCTTATATCCAAGTCATTCTCATGCAATTTTTGTTTTCTATAAGCATTAACGATTGTATACAAGCATCTTCTCTACGGCCCCAGAATCAAAAAGAAATTCAGCAGGTGCCATGGCCCAACTTACACACCAAAACACACACACGCCTGTTATCCCCGAAGGGGTAGGCAGAGGCGCAATTAGTGCACCCACTTTTCGCCGTTATTCCGTCCCATAATGTGATAGGGGGCGAGCCTATCGCTATATCGGGCACAAATTCCAGACTCCGGGCTAATACTGAATTGAAAAACTCAATATCACTTTGCCCGACCCGGGGATCGAACCCGAGACCTCAGCTTTGCAGTCGTACTGTAATACAACTACGCCACCGAGGCAGTTAAAAATGGTAAATATTTGAGATTTATCGGTCTATGATTTAAATAATCCTCAGATGTGCACGATACTCGAACCGACCACACAATCATAATAAGAACAATTTGTTACAAAAATTGTAGAAAGGGCGCTCAATTTAGGCCCGTTTTATGCCTTTGTTTGTTCACAAAACCCGTAACAGTAAGCAGAAGTGATTCGACACAACGAAAGTAAAAACATGTTCTACGATTCTTTCAAAATATCGGATAAATATACATATCTACAAGTTTTACAAAATATATTGAGGCATTTGGTAAAACACATAGGTCAGTATAATAATAATTCCCGAGTACTGATATTGGTCCGTTTTGTAGGTATTTATGGCACTTAACAGGTAGGTATTTATGGTAGGACTCTCATATGTAAGAGTCCGTTGGGTGGGTACCACCGCAATGTCTATTTCTATCGCCAAGCAGCAGTGTGCATGCACTGTTGTGTTTCGGTTTGAAGGGCATTGTAGCCAATTTATTACAGGACATAATGAGACTTAACATCTTATGTCTCAGGATGACGAGCGCAGTGGAATGCCACACAGTACTTTGTAACTCAAGGTGCTGGATGGTATTTCTACTGTTTATGGGTGGTCGTATCGCTTACCATCAGGCGGACGGCAAGCTCGTCTCGTCATGCGAAGCCATAAAAGAAAACTTAACAGCAGGCAGCCAGATGATCGACGAGACCGACGCCTTGTTTCATACTTTAAAACAATCAAACACACATATACGCCTTTTATCCCCGAAGGGGTAGGCAGAGCCTCAACTAGTGCACCCACTTTTCGCTATTATTCCGTCCCATGATGTGATAGGGGGCAGGCCATCACTTTGCCCGGCCCGGGGATCGAACCCGAGACCTCAGCATTGCAGTCGTACAAGTACGCACTGAGGCAGTTTAAAACAATCACCTATCTATATTCAAGAAATATTTTTAACCGCAAGACTTCCCATTACAGCTACTTCAGTAAAACCGCTCCCAAACTGGACAAAATTCAAAATCTTCGCCACAAAATCTTCTTGCTTCCTCGAAACAAGACACAACATCTTAAAACCATTTACGTTCACCGCAAATAAACACAATTTAACTTGGCTCCGTTCGCTTTTCGACGCAATAACTAAACTTCTTTGTCTACAGGGATGTTCTCTCTCGCTCTCTCACCACTCATTAGAAAGGAAGCGAGATAAAGAGCATTTATCGTCGGGGAAGAAATTAAAGTCGCGCCGAATCGAAAGGTTTTATCTATGTGTCGATAGCGGACACAAATTATGTGCTTCCTTGAGCTAATGTTGAGTTTCGTATTGGCGACTGATATTCATGCGTTTTTACCTTACCTTTAAAAAGTGTTAGTTTTTAGGGATGTGTGTCTACTCTTTTGTCTCTCATTGTCTAGTTGTAGATTAAAAAGATGATGTTACTTCATAGTGTACTCAAGCCTCCTCTTATACAAAGAGGGTAACCACCATAAAGAGCTGATTTTTTTGGACAATACCAACTAAATGTGCAAAATGGGTACGATGTCTTTTGCGTAGAAATAGTAAACTCATAACATTTCCCTTGAGTTTAGCGTAACTTTATAATATACGTTATAAATTAGAATATGAACGAAAACAAGTCTTCTGGAAATCTAATTCACATGATATTATGTACAATAAAGCTGGTAGGTACACTGCTTTTAAACTATTTTGATAACTTGTTTTGGTATGTCTTTTATTTAATGCTAGGTTCATTTGATTATCATTATGAATTCATTATGATTAAATTCCTAATGTAGATACGAGATTAATAACTAAGGAGACATAATCTCAATTCAAATGAATGTATTTAATATACATAAGGTAAGATAGGTAAGAATGCAGAACAGACAGAAACCTTCATATTAGTATCTAGTCGCGCGGACGCGGATGTCTACGAGTAGGGTATTGGGTAATACTTACAAAATATAAAACAATCGAACGTCAAGGTATTCTGGTACCTCTCTATAAAATTGTCCATCGTACTGCTTTATTTTAACTCAACCCACGAATGTCCTTTCGTCGAATTGAATTCTAATAAAAGACAACTATGTATTACTTCATAGCTCAAAATATTCCGAAGTTTTTAATATGAATTTAATTACAATCGAAGCAAAAGTCTTATATTTCAAATAAAGTTGACATTTCAAAGCAATTAGCACCAGTTAACAGCTACTTAAACATCAAGTCACTCATTAATAATAAGGTTAGAAAATTATTTAATTTTACTTTAGAAACGAGGCTTTTAACATAATTACTCCAATCTGACATTCTTATAAATAATTCAAGGAATAAAATTATTTGAAGTTTAACGAAAACTTTTACATAAAAATAAATATGAGTAACGCAGTAATATCTTGGGAGTGGAAAGGAACTAGGAAGTCGATATCGCGAGTTTAATCCTACTTCCATGAAATACATCTCTAACTGAGTTACGCGTGTATTCTTCATTACTTATTATTCGATTTAATAGTGAAAAAGGACATCGTGATCTTCACAAGAACTTTGTAGGTATGTGAATATAAATATCCGAAAAAGTGGAAAGCGACTACCGATAAAAGCGGCTTATTCCAACCTTTTGGACTTATTGTATACACCATACCAATCAAAGCAGACCGACACAGTTCTTGTGACCAAAGAGTTTTTTTTTTTATTAATAGCCCTACTGCCAGTAGCCTGACGCGAGTCGGTCACACCGGTCTTTAGAATGAACGCAGAAGGCGCTCGCAACCGTTTTCAAGAATAAGTGTATGTCATAATTTAATAATTTCGTACTTGAGTGGACCTTTTCTAAATAAACAACAAACATCTGCTCTAAATAAATTCGTTCTAATTGAATGCTATTTAGATCGAAGCGTCAAATCATTTTAATTTTATAAGTCAAAATTACTTACTTTAAAGGGAAAAATGTAAATTCCAATAATAAGATTATACGGCTTCTTTGAATTTTAAAGGCGCAAGATGTCAAAGTAAATACAATCACGCTCTTAAATGTACTACTTAATAATGAAAATTCTTAGAACCTCTGAATTATTGATTCGAGCATCCCTGAGTGAACAATACCATTTCAAATAGATTCACTTAAACGCTTCACAATTCTATGAAATTGTTAGCAATTCTTATTTTAAACCTTATTTAAAGCTCCATAGAAATATCTTTCATATTAAATTGTATACTAACGTTGTTGAATTTTTAGGTAACTTGTCTGCTTTTTTCAAATAGCATTTTAATATAAGTTTTTTCTCTATGAATAGTTTTTAATTGGCAATGCTGACTGCTAAGACTTTGAAACGAGTGGACTCGCGTACTGCATGGAATTGCACTGCCCTTATTACCTGTAGATAAGGTAGAGATTTCCAATAGTTCCAATAATTATAATTTTCTTTAAACCGCTGATACGTAGCCCAGATATAGTGTTTCTGCCGTGCCGGTTGACTACATTAAACAAAACTATACATTGAAACAAGATTATGCAATTAGTACTTATTGTAATTCAACGTATGTGTTATTAACCCAATCAATACCAATTAATAATTCGTCAACGATCCCACAATCGCAGTCGCGGCATCGGAACCGCAGCTTAACCTTCTCCACACTGAACAGCACAGCACAAAACTGAATCTTACACAGCTGTAATAAAGTATATATATTCAATTACAATGAAATTTTAACTCAAGGCTTCGACGAGATAAATGAATTCTTGCTCATTGACGATCAATCGGGCCTGTGTTATCTGTGTTTCGGGCCTTATCTGGCTCGTAATGCCGCCTATGGCGGATTTATAGGAGCGGATGTAGGTGATAGGTCTGCACGTATCTCCGACCTCTGACGTAATAAATACCGAATTTTGAGATGTTATGATTGCTGTTACCGAATCGGAAATAATAATGATATTCGCAATTGACATCGTGTTTCTTTTCGGTTGGAGTGTTTTTTTTTACTTGTCATTTTTCGTTACTACATAAGTGTGTGACCACGTAAGCAATACACAGGTGCACTCTGTGTTCCTGCACTCTCACCATCTAGTGAGACAGCTATCCGACATGACCAGAGAAATATCCGGCGCAGGACCAACGGCCTTACGTGCTTTCCGAGGCACGGGAACACAAAACCGCCAACATCCTTAGGCACTCCAAACTACGTCTAAGTTAATATTGGGTCAGAAAAATAAACTTCGTTAGGTACAATTTTTTTCGGCGACCCGGGATTCGAACCGATGATCTCAGCGCGGTCATCGTGCCGCGAACGGAATACAACCACCGAAGCAGTTCTTTTGTCCATAAGGGTCATATTCCCTTAACGAGTGAAACACAACAGTAGGTACTTATATACGACTGCAAGGTAGGGTAGGGAATACTTACAGGCAAGTTATAATTCGTCGGGGACAGTGCAATACCGCGCAACTAGCATTGGCAAATACCGCGTAAGTGTAAAAATAAGTATAGAATTATCAATCATAAGTTTAGTGCCAATAAAGTATCAATTTCCGTCAATAACCTTTTTTCGTCACTTCGCGGTATTTGATAGTTACGCGGTTTTGTACTATCCCCGATATCCCGACGATATGACCGTTTCGTCATATGGTACAAAAAGTCTGAATAACAAGCACACAATATTTTTAATTTCCTTAATAATACCTAAATACAAGTACCTACAAACAAAAGCTGATCAATTGAAAGGTTCCGTGGCGCACTTAATTACGGCGCAAACGAAGCCCTATTTGATTGTGATGCAGCTCTAATTAATTTGCGAAGGAGCATAATATCGAACTCAGGCGCCATTTCATGCACAATCTCCTATAAATTAATTTCCTTTACTAGTAATTGTAACGTCATTAGTTGGTACAGCCATAGTAAACCTGACTAAAAGTAGTCTCACTCGGCCGTGTCCATGAAATATTTACCCACAGCCGCGCGGTACGTAAACACGCGATAGGGCTGCCCATTTACAGTATTTAATCTAAGATACTTGTGTTTCTTTCTAGTTTTGGGATTGTAAAATATATAATTTAAATGAAATTCTTTGTTAATGAAATAAGAAGTGTTCAATTAAAATACATGTTGAGTTTTTTGATCAGTAGATATAATACAAAACAAAAAAACACCTTTATAAATTTCACACTGAATAATATTTACGCCTCGACTGAGACGTAAAAAAAGCTTTATTGTTAAATTTAATAGTATAAAAATCCGCATTCGGAATAAAAAAGTTGAATTAAACATACTTTTGGGAAACATGGATAAGAATTAAAGCAACCAAAAAAAGCACAATATAGTTTATAATTGCTCTTTGCCATATTAAGTAAGTATTTATGTTTATTTAATTCAAATGTTCACAAAATGCACGCTTACTGCTTACAAAACAATCACACGGTTCGTTCGTCACCGCGGCGCACTCGCGACTGTTTGTGTACTTAATGTGTACCAAACTCGAGGCACGTAGACATCACTCGTGTTCCGATTCTTTGTATGAAGATAGTCTACTGTATAGTAGGTATATAATTAGCTGAGAGCTGAGCTGTACCACAGGCTGTGGTACAGCTCTCATAGACGAGATTCCTAGGGTATCGCTACTTTGTCAATAAATTACATGTGTTGTATGTTATGTTACCATCACGCGAACAGCATGCTCGTCTCGTCATTCAATGCCATAAAAAAAAGCATCGTGTTTTGCTTTGACCGAAACCGTAGCCAGTGTAATAACTGGATGTTGTGATTTAGGCATGGTGTTCTATAAAGTATTGTTGCTGGTGTTATGAAATAACCGATGCCAAGGGAATAGTGCATGAACATTAAATTACATTCACTGTACTTAGTTTCCAAAAGATATTAAACAGTCAATCGCTTCCACCAAGAATGTGTGCGGACCCTAAAGCATCAATTTAAATTTGCGCGTGAGTTTACAAATTCGAAAAATAAATAATATGTTTCCAACAAACAGCTCCAAAACTGTTTTCCCATTCACATTGATGTATTAAAAAATCCATTCATTTCCTTTTTTACGTTTGCTGCAAATAAAAAACATTATACAAAATTTCGGAATGGTCGTTTGTTTGTCATCTTTTTGTACAGGAGATACGAGCCAGTCGCTCGCTCGATGGTAGCACCACAAGGGCCCTTTGACAGCTATACCATTCTACGCATCACTAAATTGCACTCAACGTGAGATAGGAAATACTAAGTCTCTTATTGTTCAAAATATCCTCTCGGTCCTTTAGGTAAACCGGTAAACAATGCTTACGAACAACGCAGTGGCAGGTACGCAGATATAATGTAATCTAACAATATGTATTTTAGTCATGACTGCCTCGATGGCGTAGTTGTATTGCGTACGCGTTACGAGTACTATTTGCGCGTTGAGCACGTAAAGCCATTGGTCCTGCGCCTGATGTCGCTCCGGTCATGTCGGATTCCCGTCTCACCGGAATAAGAGAGTGAAGCAATAGCAAGTGCATATCAAAAGTGCAATATCTCTTGCGTACCTGGCTGATCTCCGTTGCGATTGGTCGCCGTGGCTGAAACTGCCTAGAGGGATGTATATTAGTAGATGACTAAATTGGACATAATTTAGGTGCAAACTCAGCCACTTGCAACTAAAATAAATGAAAGGTACAAGAGCCGCCGCGGTACAAACCCAAGTTTAATAACATCGTAATTTAGTTAAAAAATCTGTTGAAAATTTTATTGATATCAAACAAGGCGCAAGTTTTGCCGTTCGTTAAAATTTTGCAATCGCGATAACTTTTGATTTATTCTCATTCGTTTGTTTCATTTGAATTTTTGATTCGTGCAAGTTACATTGTCATTAATGAACGGATTTTCATCTGTCAGTCGCAATATAGTATATTACGAAATGTCTCGTTGTGACAGAAAATTTACGATTTGATACAAATAAAACTCACTACAGTAATAGAAATGTTATTTCCGGCTATTGGCTCACGTTAAATTACTGTAATGCCTGCACTACACTGCTCGCGAAGTTGATCGAGGTTGGCCGAATAAGATAGTGTGGAAGGGCACTTCGCTTCGCCTCGTGCAACCTCGCCTCGCCTCGGGCGACTTCCAGTCGTTGTCGGTTTTTGCGCCCGAGTCAAAGGACTCGAAGTGTCCCGAGGTTCGAACACGAAGCGTCTTACTACACTACTCGGTTCACTTCAGTTCGCATCGAGACGTCATGAGCACAGGTTGTATTCAACGTTCCGTAGGTAGTTTACAGAACACGATTAACAGTACTGTTATAATCTTTAAAACTACGCAACGAATTTTGATGCGGTTTTTTTATAAATAGATAGCTAATAGAGTGATTCAACCGGAAGGTTTTTATGTACTTTTAGCTCGAAAGAACTTATTAACGTGGGCGAAGCCGCGGGCAAAAGCTGATCTATAATAATATATTGCAATTAAAACAACGATATTTATTTAGAGCTTTGCGGTATAACGTTACAAAAGCCCCTTATTCACTATGGCACCATCTTTACAACGCCAGCACCATCTATCAAAAAACCTGATTTAAAATTAATATATTTCCTACAAAAAAAAAAGCAAGATCCGGGGACAAAATAGCCGATCTATAATGTGTTGATCCAGGATTAGGTTTATCCATGTGCCAACTATCATCGAAATCCGTTCAGTAGTTTTGGCATTTACTTCTAAAAAACATCAAAAATATTAGCATCATACTACTGCCTCGATGGCGTAGTTGTATCGTGTACGACTGCAAAGCTGAGGTCTCGGGTTCGATCCCCGGGTCGGGCAAAGTGATATTGAGTTTTTCTATTCAGTATCAGTCCGGAGTCTGGAATTTGTGCCCGATATTTTATTTTAATTATTATTGGTGGATGCACTACTTGCGCCTCTGCCTACCCCTTCGGGGATAACAGACGTGAGTGCGTGTGTGTGTGTATTAGCATCATGCATCCATTTCTTTTTAATTTTCGTTGAATTATAAATACGCACGTAGCTGCCGTTGCAATGTGTACTCTCGCGTATTAACGCGAGAGTACACATCGCAACGGCAGCTGCCACTTGAACGTCATCCATGATGCCTATCGTGCGGGCGCCGGGCGACTGAGCTCCTCGCGAGGTTGCACGAGTGTGTAGCCACATACTTCGGACTTCGGTGAACTTCGACGAGTACTTCGTCGAGGTAACTTTGCGAGTAGTGTAGTGGAGGCTTAACAGGATTTTTTTTATTGTAGAATGAAAAAAAATTTAAATGAAGAAGCGTGATACTAATATTTCCCCGTGTGATATGTTAGTCTGCGGATAAGTACGCTGCTGTCCAGACTAAAGCCGTGGTCAGACTCTCACGACGCTGTGCTTTATAAGGTCTGACTAATATTAAATAGTAAGCATGATATACATGTTATGTTAATAAGTATGAACAGCGTTTTGGCACTTCGATACTTTTTTTTTTACGCGGAGAAAGTGAATTATTACTACCGCCCAGTGCTCAAGGGGACCAACTGAGTGGTTATGTTGGGTTCACCGTGCCTTACGACCCGACGTTGAGCCGCCCGCAGAGATGGAAAACGTCGGGCGACCGCCGGGCCGAGTCCCTAACCTATGCACACCGCACGGCATACCAACCAAAACTCCGCGGTGACCATCTTCGGCGCATTAGGGACGGCTGCGGGCTTCCTCCGACTCACGTCTAAGTTGTCGTCCGCAACCGCCCCTGCGCGTACCACTATTGCGGTCCATCTACTGTTGTTGGGGGGGGGGGGGGGCTCAGAAGCCCCCTCGCACCGAAGGACGCCCTCGGCGTCAAAGGCAGCGTGAGGCCTAACCGCCACGCTGTCGTCCATCACGGAGGTCACAAAAGTTGGCTAGACTAATAGGTGGACGGACCCTTCCGCCCACCCGTGACCCCCGGTGGCCCCTATTAGTCGCCTTTTACGACAAGCAGGGGATACCGTGGTGGAATTCTCCATACGCCCCCAATCCACAGGGCGGGAGACGTCGGTCAGTCGTCCACCCGACGCCTCCTACGTCTCGTCTGGCGGCGGGAGGGATCACCACTGCGCTAGCAATCCCTCTCGGCACTCTCCTTCCGCGAGAAGACCACCTCGCAGAAGTGGGCCACCGCCTGCCAGGCGTCCCAGCCGCCGACCATGGAAGCGACCACGGCCGGCAGCGAGAGGTCTTCTCCGACGACTGTTCTGAGAGCGCTGCGTTCCTCGCCCCAGGCTGGGAAAAACTCCAACGTGTGTTGGGCCGTGTCCAGCGGGCAGTTGTCACAATAGTGACACACGGCCGACTCCTCCTACCCTACCACCCGAAACAGGAACTCACCGAAGCAGCCATGCCCGGTGACCACCTGCGTTAAGCCTCATTTAGGTGCATCAATTATTGCACGCAATAATCATACGCAATTTTTGCTTAATAAGTTACTCCAGCTGAACATGCGCAATGGCGACCCTCATTGTTATCTCAACTACAACTATTAATTGTATGTACTTACTTCTAAAATTTGTATTTAACGAAGCTTTGTATCTTATAATGGAGAAGTTACTTGTATTGTTACACATTTGGAGGGGGCGATCTACGAATCAAATAGCGGAACCTCCCCTCCCCCAACACTCCATACATTGCAATCATAGTAAACAAATACACGATTTTGAGACCCTGAAAATAATGGCGATGCAATTCGCGATCGCGTTGACGTATAGTAAGCCATATTAATAACTGAAAGGCTAGTTATGCGGCTGACTGTACATATAACGAGACTTTGATAGATATTCCAAAAAGATGATTGCTACCAATAATTGCTCCGTGTAATGAGGCTATTGATTAATCGATTCTTAGATTATATGATGTAGAAAGAATAACATTTTTTTTTTGTTAAAACCACGGATGAGATATACATAACTATAATTAGGTTTAGTTTATAATATCGACAAATTACAAATCGGCAGATAAATTCCTGCACGCCTTAATATTTATAAATGAAGCCGGCCACTTTCTGTTTATTAATTGACAGAACGGTATATTCTCTAAAATAAAAATACCCACAACACAAGCAATCCCGCGCACACCCATTAGTCTTAAATCAAGAAGCTGAATTGTTAATTTTAATAAAATTATGAATCGCGCACAACTTTTCTCTAACTTCTCGAACATTGAAACTTTTAATCCGATAGAAAAATTATCGTCGCACTGAACAGATGCCTTTTTTTATTTTTTTAATTCTCAATACAGTAAATTAACGGGATGGAAATGTATAGGAGTGAACTTGACCATATATACAACGCCACGCTTTTTTATACAAGGCATGAAAGTGTCGACTTGCTGCAAGTGAATATATATTTTTACAGTAGCAATAAGGTTTATTGATCAAGGACACATCTTTGAATTTGAACAGACATCTTTGAATCCATTTCCAAGAAGGAGAACACGAATATTAAACATTTATTATATGTGGGTAACAAAAATCAAATTAGTATTTTAAAACACAAACAGACTTCTCGCCCCCTATCACATCATGGGACGGAATAACGGCGAAAAGTGGGTGCACTAGTTGCGCCTCTGCCTATCCCTTCGGGGATAACAGGCGTGAGTGTATATGTAAACACACTTCCCTGACTAAAAACTAACAGTACTCCACGGAGTCCGTTGTACCTAACAAAAATATATTTGTCGACGAGGATTTCACAGGGGCCAATAAAACGTAGCGCACACTTTGCAATAGTCATAATTGACTTTTATTTCTTTAACTCGTGACTCGTTTATCACTCATCACTTTGTCAGGACAAGCATAATAACCACTAAGTTACCATAGCGACTATTGACAACTAGTTGAACACTCAACGACGACCAAACTGATACTGTGCTCCTCAACTGGCGAGCGCCTTATTTATACTCACAACTGTCACCCCACTAATACTTTAACATCGAGACCTGTGTTGCAAGACTACTATTTCAAAATTACCCGACGCTCCGACACGGCCGTCCTGACAATGTGATCGTCCTCGATCACGAGTTTCTTTACAAATAGACAGCACCCCCAAAGCGCCCTTCCGCCATCACCTCCTAGTGTCATAGCCATAGAGAAGAAGTGATGGTAACAAACTCTAGTGACACAGCTGTCAAATAGTTACTAAACTGAATACAATTCAAACAATTCTTATTTAAACGGTGTACTATCGATCACCAGGCGAAATCTTCAATTGAAACAGGCATGGCATTTGTGCTACAACTAGCTATTGCTAACAATACACTATTGTGTTCATTCTTATAAAAATAAAGGAACAGCAACATCTTTTAGCTTGGCGTTTCCTGACCTTAGTGAGTAATTTTTAAAAGGTATCGTCACTTCAATTTCAATATCACAAAAACAATTTAAATTCTATATCACAATTTCAATTTCATATTTTCAATGCCAATATCATAATTCTAATTTCATTCTTTCAATTTCAACATCGCAATTTTGATTTCATACTTTCAATTTCAATTCGACTATTTTAGTTTTACAATTTCATAATTTCAATTACAATCAGTCAGTATAAAAGTATAGTCATCGCTTCACAAGCGGCATCACTTAACCAGCGGCATCGCTTCACCAGCGGCATCACTTAACCAGCGGCATCGCTTCACCAGCGGCATCGCTTAACCAGCGGCATCGCTTCACCAGCGGCATCATTTTTACCAGCGATCATCGCTTAGCCAGCGGTCATCGCTTAGCCAGCGGTCATCGCTTTACCAGCGGCATACTGAAAAAACTTGTCACGTAGACATTTTCCTAATTATTTCGCACTTTGATCAATCTTTCGAACAGCAAGAAGGTCGTCATTGTGGATATAATCAAAGTAGTTCCAATATTACTTGAATGATCACTAAACACACTATATCATGACAACCAGGGCTCCCTCCATCTAGCGTCTGACAATGGCTCAAGACAACCTTAATCCGGTGTCCGATAGTCATCCAACATTAGAATACCCTGACATACTTCGTCAGACTTCAAACTATCAATTAAACGTTAACAAAAGGAAAACGTGCTGTTCGGATGATGTTTCAACCTCTCGCAAACAAATGGGTCGAAAAATACTTGGATACGGATTACTCATAAACAGAGCTTCTAGTACTCTTGTCTTCCTCGATTACCATTAGGCAATGCGTTAATTATAAGTACTCTGTTCAACAGCTTACTCTCTCTCTACTTTGTTCTATCATCGATAGTCACAGCTAAGATTTAACCTTCTGGCACTTTCGCTAACCATCATGGAAACACTATAAACCTTGACACACACAGAATGAAACTACTGACCAGGGTGTAAGGAACTTGTTTGCAAACCTGCAAACTTACAAAACAACTGTTTGAGATCTGTCAAAGCTTTTCCATAGCGACTCCTTAATGGCGCCCTCTATGGCGAATACATTGGGTACATCCTGTATGGATGTTCAGTTCTTGTATTTCCAAAGGCTCCTGGGTCAACCTGCATAAATTATTGCAGTATTTGGTCACTATCGCCACAGAATACTGAATAGTACTACGTACTATTGCGCATAAGCCTCTCAGGACAAACTCCACCGAGAGTTCTACTACTAGTGCCTCCCGCAGGGCACAAACCACACGGGGACACGCTTTACATCGAGGTTCCAGCACGCCTACATAGAGGTTCCCATACTCGTGTTTCCTGCAGTGAAAATACCACACTGCAGCACGCTTTTACTAAATATCGTGGCGATTATAGCTTTGGCCAGCACATAGCAGCTTCATCGACTTTGCTTCGAGAGCAAGAAACTTTCTTATGGAGCTGCGAACTCACGGTGAGCCACCATTAAATGGAGAGCCTAAAACGCCCATTGACTAAAGGTAAAGGCATTCTCACAGAAGCTGCTTAATAGTTACGCGGTACATCGCCCTCCAACCGGGACAGTTATGTCTTACCCGATATGACTAGCATTGATTTCAAAACTCCTGATATGCATTGTAAAATGCATCTATCAGGCCAACGCCTGCTTCCATCTACCAGGGTAACGCCTGATATCCACGGCGTTCTGCCCTGCCTGAAGCAAACTGTTCCGTGTCGGCCCGCACAGCCTGGAGCCACGATGGGCACATACTACACGGATCTCTAGGCAAGCAAGAACAGCTACAAACCGTTCGGCCTATTCTGACCTTTGATCAAGACTTATGACAAACTTCCTGAACAGCGATCTCATTGTTATAACAAGCAATCCACCTACGAAGTAGATTGGACATCATCTCAAGTCCATGAACCAGTCAAGTTACCAAATGGTAAAACGAGATCGCAATATTTGCGAAGGGTATGGAGAAATAATACACCACAAACCAGCACCCTCAAGCAAGGCTTATGGGTAATACTATACTAAATATCCTGGATCACTCTCGTAAACGACAGAACCGCCAAGGGATCCCACAAAGGCTCTTCAGGAATCACGCTTTACAAGAGTACAGACTTTCTAACGCTGATTACATTGAATACTTCCTGCAAGAATCTTCAGCTCTTGCAATCAAAATATCACGATAGCATCATACTGTTCAGCTCATTCTAGCCTTAGTTTGAGTCTCACCTCAAACTTAGACCAACAGTTTAGTTAGCATCCTCAAAATTACCATAAAGAATCTGGAGTAGTTCTGTTACCATGGGTAATAATGATGATTCGATTATAATTGATTAGGGCAGCAGAAAGGTAGGACTAATCATGAATGTGCCATTACTATTGCCAATCTATGTCTGTAAAATTACAGAGATACCATTTTTAGTTTCCCAGTCACAAGGACTTTATAATCGTTCAGACATTCGTGATGTTGGAACTTGGAAGGTCATGACACTAGCTGAACAAGACTGCTACTTGACCTCAAGCTAGGACCCAAGGATAACTTCAGAATTATCACATAATCCACAGTGCAGTGCCGTTATCGAGAGCCCTGACCAAGGTAGGCCAGCAATCCTACAGACCGAACACTATTCACCTAGATCAAACTTTGGTCAACCAAGGCAATGCACGCAGTCATTGTTTACTAAAACAGGTATTTTTTTCTTTAAGTTTAGGGACAGCTCTGTACTGACAAGTATCACGAATTCCCCGTTAATCTATGTCTTCACGTGTCCTGTTAAACAAGATCTCAATATTTGTAAAGATTCCCAAGAAATAAAAGAAACCAGATCCCTCACACAAGGGGTAAGAATACCAGATTCTTTCTACTGGTACAATCACGGATGTCCAGTCCTTCTGTCCTGTAACTAGCACCACCACGGTACCTGTCACTCCGATTGCATAACAAACGGAATGCCTTCAGGAAAGTTTCAGCACTAGTTGCCCAATCATGGTAAATTTACACACCATTGCCATCTTGATTCTATATTGCAAACCTCGGACTCTGTTGTCTGTGACAACATCCTCATATCCAAAAATCCCATGTCCATATTACACATAGCCACTACTTTACGTCGGGAGTAAATTCTTATCCCGGTATTCCTTGATGCAATTTCACTCTTTTTTTTAAAAGAGTTCCAGGTATGCAAATATCTCCATAGTACTAATTATATTCCACATATCGTAGATATGGAGTGGACATAATTCATATCTGTGGGCATTGATTACTTACCCCAATTCTGATGTCGACGAGGATTTCACAGGGGCCAATAAAACGTAGCGCACACTTTGCAATAGTCATAATTGACTTTTATTTCTTTAACTCGTGACTCGTTTATCACTCATCACTTTGTCAGGACAAGCATAATAACCACTAAGTTACCATAGCGACTATTGACAACTAGTTGAACACTCAACGACGACCAAACTGATACTGTGCTCCTCAACTGGCGAGCGCCTTATTTATACTCACAACTGTCACCCCACTAATACTTTAACATCGAGACCTGTGTTGCAAGACTACTATTTCAAAATTACCCGACGCTCCGACATATTTGTATCCCTTCGTCAAGAAACACATACCTATCCATGCCAACAACTTTTTAAACGGTAACATTATCATCGATCATTGGCTATCATTTAATTTGAAATATCAAATAATTACGAGCCGTGATGATGGATGGAGCAAACTCTATGTAAATATCAGATTGTTTTCCTTACACTCAACCCTCCCTAGCGGTACATGTAAATGTGTCGCTTTCCGGAATCAGTGTGTGTGAATCCAGTTCAAACAGGCTGGCATAACCGTGTCGTCAAGCAAGGGATAAGCATTATCTCGTCAGTGGACATTCTATCTGAAATTCTGGACCCCACTCCACTTACCATGAGGTGCAAAAATATAATGGTAGCGACCATGTATACAGGGTCATTTTAACATTGCGTTAATGAATGAAACCACATACTTATCATGTTGAAAATAACACTTTCCATTAAATTATTTTAACCATAGATGTAAAAAAATAAGTGTAAATTTCGAACAAAATACATATATATAAAAAATTTATATATCAATAAAGTAAATTTAAGTTTACACGACCTAATGCCACTATAACTGCTCTAGGAGAATTCCTCGCAGCAGCAACATTACACTTTAAGTCAGAAATACACTTACGCACACACCATATTCGCACTAAACTACAAAATGATAAAAAAGTGGAATGCTACAACCGGGATTTTTGGTGAAAGTATTCATTATTCATTGATAAATTTTAGCGTGATGTTAGCAGAGATATAGATGAATATGTGGTTTCATTTAGTAACGCAATGTAAAAATGGCCCTGTATGTGACTACCTCATCTTTCTTCCTCCTTAGGTATTATAAAACAAAGTCGCCCGTCGCTTCTGTACGCAATTGACTCAAAAACTACCAAATGAATTTTGATGAAACTTGGTATAGAGATAGCTCGGGTCCCTGGAAACGTTTTACACACACACACACACACTTACGCCTTTTATCCCCGAAGGGGTAGGCAAAGATACAACTAGTGCACCCATTTTTCGCGGCGTGTATTCCGTACTATGATGTGACGGGCCTATCGCCACATCGGGCAGAAAATTCCAAACTCCGGGCTAATACTGAATTTAAAACCCAATCTGCGAGCAAAAGCTAGTATTAAGTATATTTTATTCGCGACTGAATATTATGGTAAAAAACCCTGTAACTTGATATGACTTTCATTTCAACATCAGTCAGACCAGCAGAATTCTGACTATCGTGAAGTATCAACCTATTCCAATCCACTCTAAACGAAACTGGGTACAGACGACTCTACCATATGCAAAAAGGAAATATAACACTAAAGCTTCCTACATCCCACAGTTACGCTTTGTACATCCTGAAAATAAGACGGTTTCAAAAACCTGAAGTCACGGGCTATATTGCAAGTGACTTTGAAGCTCCGTCAGATACGTATGGACTCGCATGTACTCGTACTTGCAGGTCAACCACTAACCCATCGCAACGTGCAGCCCGAAGCAATCAGTTAAAAGCATACGGATTCGGCAGTAGCTTAAGGATGTCCAAACGCTATCAATAATATTCAAAGTATCGATGGATTGATGAATGTTTAGTGGTTGAAGGTTTAGTCAAGAAACCTAGGTCTTTTTATGGTTAAATGTATTCTCAAGACTTACTGAAATTAAGCAAACAAATTACTTATAGTTATTTAAAAAATCAACAACTGCTGAAACATATGTGAGACTAGGAGTTGTGCGCTGCTTCGCCCGCGTGATAAGCCTTTTTCCGCTACAAAAATCCTTAATGACTGTAGCGATCCGTAACGTCACCTACACAATGCAGCGCTACCTGTTTAAAGAATTGGCTTAATATTCAAATATTTCCTACAGGAGCAAATTAATGAATAAAAAGTGACTTATATTAACCCAGGACATGGTCTATCCGTGTGCCAAACTTCATCCAAATCCGTTCAGCGATTACTGTGTTTACTACTAACAAGCATCTAAACAGTGAAACATCCAAAAAATCGCCGATTTTGATAATTATAATATTCGTCAGATAAAATAAGAAGTAAAAATCGTGTTAGTTCACAGTATAGCTAAACATAACATTTGGTACATTTTGAGTTGAGTTTATTAGCCACTAGCTTTTGCCCGCGGCTACTCCCGCACAAAAGGGTTTTTCCAGAAAATGTATAACGGCACTTTTATCCTGATAAAAGTGCCGTTATACATTTTTCCAGGATAAAAAAGTAGCTTAAAAACTTTCCAGGGTCTCAAACTATCTCCGTATTAAATTTAGTGATACCATAGATATTGGTAGTTTTAGAGTTTATCGCGTACAAATTTGACACCCCTTTTTACCCCTTAGGGGTTAAATTTCGTTTAAATTCCGTCTGAATGAGCACCTACCTTTAAAAACGAACCCTCGTGCAAAATATAAGACTCCTGGCACTTGTAGTTTCTGAGATTTCGTTATGAGTGACTGAGTGACTGAGTGACCTTTCGCTTTATATATATGTAGATTCATTATAGAGGATTTGTTGCTTTGGCGATTGAAACTATTAGTACTAATTCTTTGCTTTAACTAATAGCGTGATAAAACTTGTTCGTTTGAAGATAACCTAACCAAAACCACACGTTAAAAACCACTTTAAGGGCTCAATATAAACTGCATTTGTACAGCTTGCAAGGTACACGGTCTGCCGTCTGAAAGGAAATTAAAACTTCTCAAAAACCCACTCTTCGTAATAAGAACTGAACTTAAGAAACCGACGGAACTATTATTAAATCCTTTCACCGTTCCCAGAATTAAATTGAATAATAAATTTATTTTATATTGTGTAATAGTTTTGGCTCGCGCTTCGCCTGCAAGATTGTTCTAGAATAAAAATCCTACAGTGCTACTAGGAGAAAATATTGTCTGTATGTTAAATTAGGAATTGATGTATTTTTTATTTATTGTATTGAATAACGAGACGAGCATGCTGTTCGCGTGATGGTAAGCGACACGACCACCCATAAACAGTAGCAACACCATACAGCACTTTGAGTTACAAAGTACTGTGTGGATTTCCATTGCGCTCGTCATCCTGAGACATAACATGTTAAGTCTCATTATGTCCAGTAGTTACACACTGGCTACAATTACTTTCAAACCAAAACACAACAGTGCATGCACACTGCTACTTGGCAGTAAAAATAGACATTGTGGTGGTACCCACCCAGACGGACTCTCACATATCTTTGTGATAAATTCCAACATAGAAGACGGTCTGAGCATCCAAAAAATTCACAAACATACGCAAAGAATAGATTAATTTCATATTAAAAACGATATGTAAGCATAAAAAATATATAAGCCACTCCTGGCCACATTGACATGTTACCGCTTGGTCTAAATATCGGAAGCTGATAACGGGCACTTGGTACAATATAATCAAACGTTGGGGGCGAATCAATAGGTCAGCGGAGACGAGGGGCGAATATAACGGACCCTTGTCATGCGTCCATATTACACATGATATGGCTGCTAACACCGCAGGTAGTGAACAGTAAGGCGGACGTTAATAGGTCACGCAGGCCACTGCGATCTTAAAAGCCATTTTATAATGTATCTATGCGGGTTCGGCGCTTTTAAACATGTTTTGGAAAGAATTCTCGCTAAAGCCTAATGTCAGTAAAACCTTTAATGCCTAATAATTAGGGATCGTAGTATATGCTCCATACTCTTGTATATTTGTTACATTATCGGCTGGAATCGCATCCGTAGCTCTTATATAAGTATCTAGTTATCATATGATATGCATAATTAATAAAATTCGCCGTCATAATGTGCTATAGAAAAAAAATTAGACGCGTCTGCTATACTGAACATTTCGTATACACTACAAGGTCCAAGTTTGAGCCGATATTTTATTTCCTACACCTTACGCGGTTCCCCAAGGACTCTAAAGGGTTTAATGCTCGCCCAGAAATGTGTACGCACTCGACAAAAATGCGCCATGCCCTATATTTCAACATTTTTAGTGCTTCTATTATAAGTTATAACAGAATATCAGCCTTGTTTTATGTGATAGAAAAGCGAATAGGTAGGTACTTACGTAACATGATGGTGAACTCCGCCGTGTAGAGCCCTTTAACGCCAGAGGAATTATAGGTTAAGATTCAAAAAAATTATAAATAAGGCTAAACTGGGACTGTGGTACTTTTAACGGTAGATTTGGATTAAGAAGGATGATTTATTGGGCAATCTCACTCATGGTACGAAATGCAACATCAAAGACATCTTTTCTACCGATTGATTGCTTGAAAGTGGTTGGTACGTACGAATCGAACCATTGATATTGCAAAATGCAAATGAAATTTACGGACCCACCATTTATGAAGTGTCTCAACGCTGGGCACGGTCCAGTACCATATGACGAGGTTAGACATTTTATCCACTGAATACCATCAATCGTCTGTTTAGTTACATTAAACAATACAACAGTTTTAAAGCTGCAAGATTGTGCGGCTGAAGCTAATAAGACAACGGAAATACGTCATGTGAAATTGCGTTGCGTGTTATGTGGAATTTGAAAGAGTTTAAAGTGTCTCGCGTCGAATGTTGGCGCAGCGCCGCGTAACGGCTGATTTAGTTTGTATGAAGGAAGACTGTATTCCTTCAAAAATAATCGCAGCAATTGAAATTATCGAAAGAAGAAATATCACAAGGAATTCTGCATATATCTGAGAGTTGTATGTAAGAATTTTGTACATAATATGCAAAGTAAATGTAGATACTCTTGGCCTCTGGCATCACAATAAGTACTAATGAAAACAGAGCTCAAAACAAAATTACGCGCATTGAACTCGGGATCTGCATCTTGGCACTCCAGTAAACTATCCCTATTCATTATTGGTTATATAAATAATATAATTTATACGCTTATATATTTATACGTCTCTCTCCACCCCTGCAGAAGTGCAATGCTTAAGCTTATTTTATATATCTGGGAAGTGTATGTTCTATGCTTAGAATAAGGACTTGCTTTAGTCTTTATTCTATGGTTCTATGCTTCCCTTAAAGTTATACATAGAATAGAAGATAATATTCGTAACACATTATTTCAATCCTTTGACAACCATCGGGGCGAACAATTCACTCATTGTTTCTTTTCATTCACCATCTGAGCGAATGAACGAACGATTCCATTCAGCGCCTCTCCAAAGACAACTCCATTGTCGATGGCTAGGAAAAACTGGTGATTGAAAATGTCGTTTCTCGATAAATCCAACTGAAGTGTCTTTTAGTTTCTGTTTATTTTATGGAAATCTTTATACAAAGGACTAAAGAACGATTTAAATATTTTTACGATTCATAAACGCTAAAATGAAGGTCTTGGTAATACGTCGCTACATTACTTATTTATAAATAAACACACCATCATTATTACCACCATCATTATTGTGAACGATAGCCTACTTGGGAATGGAACGGTCTGCCGAGACAATGTCCGGAGGTTCAAAACCCAAGGCACACACCTCTGACTTTTCGAAGTTACGTGTGTATTGTTTATCAATTATCGTTCGCTTTGACGGTGAAGGAAAACATCGTGAGGAAACCTGCATACCTGAGAAGTTCTGTATAAAAATTTCGAAGGTATGTGAAGTCTACCAACCCGCTCTACGCCAGCGTGGTGGACTAAGGTCTAAACCCTCTCAGTTAGTAGAGGAGGCCCGTGCCCAGCACTGGGATAGTATTTGATACAGGGTTGGTATTATTATTTTTATTTTACCATCATTATATTGTGAAAACAAGCAAATTTTATTATTGATACGTAAATCAGTCTGAAAACTAGGTATTAATTTAGTCCGATAATAGGATACCTTCACTTGTACCTTCGTTTCGTCAAATCTAAAATCTCACAATTTACATTGTTTGATGATTGACGTATGTGACCTGGTTGAACCCATATATCTAACCCTAATCAGTAACCCCGTTAAGAAGCTTACCGGTTGTAAATTCAAAGTACACCAATAGACCAAAGAGACGCCATAGTATATATATTCTTAGGATACATAAATTGGGAGATGAAACGCGTTGAATTTCAACTGTCAGTGTATAAAGCGAGGGCACGTCAGCGCGGACAGGCTGGGAGACTACCGCTTGGGTCTTTACGACTGCACGAACCGAGCCGGATCGAAACATTTACTGAGTTTTACTTGCGACCTTAACAGCAGCGATTTAAACTTAGTTTTAAATTAAATAATAATTGACATGTTTTAGAAATATTTCTTACAGTAATACGGAAAGTTATAAAGACGGAAAATGCACGACACCCATTAGACTTCTAATTGGAAATGCATCGTGATTTTATATTATTATTTTTTTTAAAACTATGGTACAAAATTAAACGGCCTCAAATGGACATCTTGACTATGTTATTTCGCATTATAATGACCTCAAAAAACAGTAAAGTTTTAAGCCTGTTTTAATAAAACAATCGCACAATAGCACATAGTCGGATTGCCCATTAATTTTACAATACAAAAAACTGCTTTAGTTGTGATTCAATTTAATTGACCGTTCTGACAAGACATCCCATAGTCAGTCGGTCAGTCAGAAGTAACGACAGGCTACCGTAATACTGATTACAATTGACTATGGTGTAAACTTACTTGCTGTAGATTAAAGCAGTTACATGGACCAGTGTGGATACTGAATAATAGGAGGATGCCTCAGTGGTTGACGTATTGCTACTTTACAGAAGTTGCAATAAGGCCCAGTGTCGTCACTTCGCCGAGCCAAGACAAAAAATCTAAATGAATTTTCTCGTTCTCTCTCCCGCGTCTTTTGCGGCCCCAAGGGTATCACTCTCGCCAGAGCTACTCAAGAATTTTATTGACGTGAAAAACTGAAGCCGGGACGTACGTCAGCGCGTTTTTCCAGTTTTCATTTACATTTGCCTTTTGAAAATGAAATCAATTCTAAAGTAATTGGTAATGATATATGTTTTTGTTGTTTACTTACCTTTGTAAATACTTGACTTGATGTTTTTAATTTCTTTGCTACCAATTTTTCATCTTATTATAATAAAAATTCCAATGGACACTTAGAGAGCATACAGATAGAAGAATGATTAACGTACATTACAATATATTAAACAACAATACCATAATCCAGTTATTAATAGTGTTAAATATATTGTAAAATATACTACCAGTCCTGTATTATATACTGTCCCACTGCTGAGCACGGGCCTCCTCTACTACTGAGAGGGTTTAGGTCTTAGTCCCCCACGGTGGCCTGGTGCAGGTTGATAGACTTCACATACCTTCGAAATTCTTATAAAGAACTTCTTAGGTGTGCAGGTTTCCTCACGATGTTTTCTTTCACTGATAGAGCGAACGATAATTGATAAACAATACAGGCGTAACTTTGAAAAGTCAGAGGTGTGTGCCTTGGGTTTCGAACCTCCGAACATTGTCTCGGCAGACCGTTCCATTCCCAACCAGACTATCGTCCACTATTTGCGCTTTATTTCTTTTATTTGACTCCTCAAGCCCCGCGACGGACACCGGTGTCCATATATAGGGTTTTCCCATACATCTATATATATATAAGCGGGGCTTGAAGGTTTAATTATAGAGCCATCCTCCAGAAAACATGGTTAAAATTCTAAGTGCTTTAACGAATGATTAAGCATGCATTTAGTTAAATTTTTAACCGGCTACAAAAAGGAGGAGGCTCTCAATTCGGCGTGTATTTTTAAATAGTGTACAACTATTTAAAAAATATCTATCATTTAAAAAAAAATCATCCATGTGGTAGATAACAAACCAAACTATGATCTAGTGTCATGATGAAGAAATGATATAAATCTCCAAGTAATCTCCGCATAGCAGCACAATCCAGAATTCAGCGGGTGTTTAATTCAACGGCACGAAACAGCCGACCCAGAAACTTCCCACCGGTGTCTTAGAAAATTCCATCTCAAATAAAGTCATTACCCACGCCCGAAATCCTTGGGAAAACTGTGAATAATGACCGGGAATTATGCTGTGTTTTATGCTTTTGCCGGCAACACAGAATAATAAAGCGACAGAAGTTACGATGCGTAACAACATTTATAACATAATCTCATTATATGTATAATAAATGATAACTTGCTTACTTGACCTATTACAGCTTACTTAAGCCATAGTAAGCCTAACTAAAAGTAGAATGACTCGGTCGTGTCCTTGCAATAATTACCTACAGCCGCGCGGTACATAAACACGCGATAGGGCTGCCCGTTTACAGTATTTTAATTAAACCTAAGATACTTGAGTTTCTTTGTAGTTTTTGGATTGTAAAATATATTATTTAAAAAATGAAATTCTTTGTAAATGAAATAAGAAGTGTTCAATTAAAATACATGTCGAGTTTTTTACTTAGTAGATTTCTTTAAAAAGAAACACCTTTATATATTTGACTGTTTTTTTATTATTACAATTATATATTTGATACTGAAAAATATTTGCGCCTCGACTGGGACGTAAGAAAAGCTTCATGCTTAAATTTAATAGTATAAAAATCCTCATGGGAATAAAAAGTATAATTAATTAAACTTTTGGGAAACATGGAAAAGAATTTAAGCAACCGTAAACAACACAATATTGATAGCATAAAAGTTCTGTAACGGTATTTGTAACACGCTAACCAGTTATGAAAACCAGTTGAAATGTCAAACGAATAGTGGAGGTGGTAGTTGGGTGTATAAAAAGGGTGCCGTACCGCCAATTGCATTCATTCGTGCTCAGACGCTCATCCGCGCTCAGTCTCACAGTCGATCTCAGTTGAGTAAGTTTATCATTGACCTTCATACTGGTTGATTAGTTGCTGATATCTTTGTAAAAGTATTTCTGTTAAATGTGTTTATGTAAATCCAGTGATAAGTGTGTTTATGGAAAATCAGTAATAAATCATTTTTTATTTAAATCTAAATCGCTTCTGTTTCTAACAATATAGTCTATAACTGCTCTTTGCCACATAAAGTAAGTCATCATCATCCACAACCTGTTGATTCCCACTGCTGGGTATAGGTCTCCCTCATATTATTCCACCTTACCCGGTCTCGAGCCAATCGCATCCAGGTTCGACCCGCGATCCTTACAATGTCGTCGACCCATCTTGTCGCCGGACGACCACTTACCAGTACTTGTACTTATTTAATTCAAATTTCACAAAATGTACGCTTACTGCTTACAAAACTATCACACCGTTCGTTCGTCACCGCGGCGCACTCGCTACTGTTTGTGTACTTAATGTGTACCAACTTGAGGGGCGTAGGCGTCACTCGCGTTTCAAGCGTTTGTATGAAGATATTGTATAGTATATATTTATACCGTGCTTAGGCTGTGAACTGAGCACTAAAACTGTTATAGTTTCTTCGATTCAAAAAGCACAGACAAGTTGGCTAGATAAATAAATTAACATTATTATAGATATAGTCCGTTACATAATTATGGAGTTAAACTTTCATCAAATAATACTATATGCATTAGTGCACAAGTTGCGCATATCCCTGCCTCTTAAAAAGACAGAACACACGTGTTTATACATGTACATGCTGGAACTTAGCTTGAAGAGAAAATATTTTTTTTACTAGCCAACATGTTGGCGAGCATGTTAGTGAACCTTCTGTAGTCTAAATAGTTTGTAGTGGAGTAAAGCAAGAGGCGGCGAGCAGGGTAAATTTTAACGAATCACTGAAAAGATTGGAGCCTTTGCCGGAAAGAATCGGTGTGTGAAATTAGATTGTTTTCCTTGGGTTCGTTTCTTATCACTTTATTATAACAAAGGAGCGGCGCAGCAAAGGAAATTAGCGTAGATCTTATAGATTGAAGTGTCTGTTAAAAGTTACGCCTTTTAAGTCAAAAATTCATGAGAACGACCAGTGTACGCATCAAAATATCGTACTTAGGATATGACATCTAGGTATAGCTAGACATTGTCTAGAAATCTTAGGTATAGTAGTTAAACTGTACATTTCTATATACAGCTTATTTGTACTTGATTGAGGTTTATCAGCACACAAGCGACTGCCTTACGCAAACATTAATGTAAGATTATGTTTAAGTAAGCTAAGCTACATGGTTAGTAAACTCGTAGCTTCATGCTCTTACGACAAAAAAATTCTACGGGTTTAAACTAGGAAGAACCTACGTACAATTTATGAGTTTATTTGTAGTAGATTAAATTCAAATATCACCAGAAGAATTCATATTTATTGAATAAAATCTAATTAGGAAGCTACGCTAACCCACGATAACAGGCTATTTTTGTTTTAATCATTTACGTCTATTCCTGTTCATACATTTCAATACGATCGTAACCTGTGGGTGACAGTCATTAAAAGCTCGGGACTAGGTAGCATAAACGGAAATGTTAAATAATTAAACGTAACATCTGGAATGTTGTGAACTTATCCGACGAGGCATCGTAATAAACTAAAAGCAAATCAAAGCTGAACGTCATTAACAAATGAGATTTTTATCAAGCAATCTTTAACGTTAATATTTCGTTTATTAATTTTGTTACTTTGATGTCGAGTGCTAGCGATGCGAAACACTCGGGAATCCGATTACGATAAGTACCTATTCGAATGATTTTTTTTTATCTGAAATATGGGTCACTGGTTTAATTAATGATACATTAATTAATTATAAAATAAAAATATTTATGTTTTATTTACAATATTCTTATAGAATAGTGTTTTTAAATACATAACGCTTACGATGTTCTTGAAAAGTTTTCAAAATTTATCTTAATGTATTTGGTATCTATGTCATGTACCATTATAACTATTACAAAATAGAACATTTATACGACGTGCATGTTGTTCAATTATTCTTTATTGTGTCAATGGTGAAGAGGAAATACTATCTGAAACAACATATTGCATACATAAAACTGACAATATAATAATTTACTCTACGACCTAGCCCTCTACGATGGAGCGATTTTTCATAAAATCAATTTGTTATATAGCACAAGTAACAAATTACAGCCGAACATTAAATATATTACGACCACTTTGCCGTTTATTCGTACAATTTCTTGAAGCCCTACCCACTCCCAAACCAATTTGTTTAACTTTGAACCTAATTGAGTGCTTTTATAATATATTTCTGTATAATTATTTACATAATATGTTTTCAGATGTTTTAATTTACTGCGTCGGTAGCGTAGTTATATTGCGTAAGTGCTAAGATTTTCCTCTCTGGGGTCCCAGGTTCGAATCCCGGGTCGGGCAAAGTGATGTTGAGTTTGTCAGTATAAGCCCATAGTTTTAAAGTCTCTACCACATTATGGTACGTAACAAACACGGTGAAAAGTGATTGCCCTAGTTCCAACTCTGTCTATCTCTTCGGGGCGTGTGCTGTTAGTTTTTTTGTGTTTTATTTCAAAATCATGTAAAACAACAACAAAAGAACAAACCATTTGTTATTCATCATCATTATCATCATCGACCATATGATGTCAACTCATAGGCCCCCCTAAAGAATTCCAGGCGGACCTGTCAAAAGGGGCCTGAACCAGCGAGTTCCTGCAACGGCGATTTGTTCTTATAATGTTTTATAATTCAAAGGTTTTATGATTTTTAATACAATTATATAATATTTTATTTATATTATATATAATATTTAAACTATCAGAGCATTGATATGGAAAAGGAATCATAATCAATACATAATAACCGAATAAAAAAAATCCATTAAATATTAAACTTAATTTTGCTGTGTCATATAGTGAAACAATTAAACTATTCTTTATTCATACAACTGTAATTTTTATTTGTAAGCATTGCATGCATGTGTAAATGTTTTTAAAGTAACTTTTGTCAAAAGAAAAATTAGTCGAAACAACATAAATTGAATTTACAGCGGAAAAGGACATCACACATCAATATAACCTTCACTTCTGTGTTACTGAGAGCGATCGCCGCGTCGCGTCGCGACGGTGTTATTATTCTAAGGGGACGGGTACAACATCCTATCTCAGCAACTCAAAGGGTTTTTTTTTTTAATTAAAAACCTCTGTTTTTGGTTTACCAACCGAGGTGGGATTAAACCCTCATGATTCATAGTTCTGGCTGCCACCACCAATGAGCCACAAAGCGACTTACAATGGAAACTTACCCTGCGATATCCCGAACTCCTTATTACCAAGATGTAAAACCAAATAGGAAAACTCATTTGTCGACTGCTTATATAACTTTCTTTACCCTCTGCATTGAAAATTGTATCAACTACATTGAAACTCTGTCTACAGTTATTAGATATTTTAATTGCCTTAATTTTATCTTCAATGCATTGTTGTAGTATTCACCTAGTATAAAATATCTAATAAGTATACAGTTCTAATCCTTTTTTCCATAACATTAGTCATATTAATTTTAAAAAAGGTGCGTGTTCTTTGGAAACATTAAATAATTTAATATTTAGTATAAGTGTGGGGAACAAGGAGAGTCAAATTGGGTTAGGAGATCAAGGGGAGCAAAATGTGTTTGGGGGTCAAGGGAGGTCAAATTAGGTTGGGGGTCAAGGTGGGTCAAATTGGGTTGTGGTGTCAAGGGGGGGGGGTCAAAATGGGTTATTAAGAACCTCTTTTATTGAAGTCGGTTAATAGTATTGAAAGTAAATTACAGTGATTCCCACATAATATGACCTTAATATTACCTGTGACTTTTTGTGTTACATGATGGGCGCGCATCTTAAAATTTCACTCTCATCATTTTTTCACAACGCGTCTAAAAAAGTATAACTTTAAAAATCTCTTTGTTGGTGCCTAAAAAATTAAATTGACATGACTAAAAATGTTGATAAATCGAAGCCGATTCCATTGAACTAAGTCGACGGCACCAAGTTTACAAACTCGCTACAGTCTAGTCTTAATTCAGTTCCAGTGTATCTGCGGACCGCAGAGCCGTCGCAGCGATTTGCTGATAAACTACCACTAAACTGGATCACCGAGGGGGGCGTTTAAAATGCGAACTTTTCCAATTATACACCCTGTTGTAGTTTATTGAATTTGAATCGGCGAGCGCTATTTGATTCCTAAGTTAAATCGGCCAACTTGTCCGGAGTTGATTGTGGAGGCTGAATGTTGGGGACAACTCTACAGTAATGGCGCAAGTTGTAGAAAGAAGATATCTGGGATAAGGTTCCGTTGTGTATTCACAATCTATTAAATGTGCAGATTTTTATTGTGGTTTTTATTATTTTCAAACTGTGCATTGTCCAAGAAGCTCTATCTATTAATCATATGCACCTAATCTATACTAATATTATAAAGCTGAAGAGTTTGTTTGTTTGTTGATTTTGAAAATTCTTTCACTAATGGGAAGCTACTTTACTCCTGAGTGCTATAGGCTACTTTTTATCCCGGGAAAATATTTTTATCCCGGAAAAACTTTTTCACGCGGGCGGAGCCGCAAGCACTACTAGTAATTTATAAAAACAATAATTATTGTATATTCCTGATAAATACAGGAATAAAAGTGCGAATAATATCATCACAACTCAAACGAGCCATACCTTCCAAACAAACAGGAAAATTGAATCGAGCACAGACACTAACCAACTTCCGAAAGTGAAACAGCCCAAGTAAATTCGCTTAACTTATTCGACATTTCTTTCAGCTCCCGGCGAACCATTAAAGATTCCCACATCGACGCCAATTCTTCTGATGTGCCTTTCGATACAAAATTACTACTCAATATCAGCAGCGACTGTATCTAGAGCGGAGCCGCAGTAAAAATTCGATTTGATAACTTTTGCGAAACGCGACCAACTTCGGCCAAGTTGCTAACTCGTTGAGTGTCGTGGTTGGAATACATTTAACTGACCCTTCACCCTCAATATCAATCTTATTGTGTTGTGATAGAGCTGCTTTTGGTTCGTCATATGTGTTATAAGTTACAGATTTATTAGAAACCATGTTATGAACATCTGTGTAAATATTTAGCCAAAGATTTCGAGCGTTTAAATTGGCGCGGCTTCGCATCGCATATCCGACACGCATCGCCAGATTTATACATAAATCTGTTTCATTTATATCCATATTCGGAAACTTGAATAATTAGCTAAAAGCCGCCCCTTTTCCAATAAATGTTATTAAAAATCATTAAGTTAGTTTCATGAGAATGTATGTCTAGTAAGTACCTACTATACTATCTCTAATCCTACACATGAATAAAGTAATTTTGGTAAGGAAGATGTTTTCATGCCTCCAAGACAACGGAATCCTTAGAATATTCAAACTCCCCGAAACAAAACACTCCAGGCAAATAAAAAGCGAAAATAATAGGTACACCAAATCGGAAATCAACACAGGAATATTGAAATCAGGTCGTCCTCAACACGCCTGGCCTTTAAATTGAGAGTTCGGCAACTATTGCTGGCTGAAGTAGCAGTTTCTCCTCGTTAGCTTATTAGTGTATTTATATATTTATGTATACATATTTTCTTTAGATATATATATAGTTTTAAAAATGGTATGTAACATATTTATTTCATACATTTGTTTTATTATTACCCTTACTTTATATACATTGTATATTTATTTATTATTAGTATTTATTGTGTTTTTTTTTTTTTTTTGCACCTGCCTCCGTCCCTCTCTACACCACCCTAAGGTTGACTGGTAGAGAATGCCTATGGCATTAAGTCCGCCTGTATACCATGTGTACAAAGTGTAAATAAAATAAATAAATAAATATTCCAATCCATAATATGCAATAAAACGAATACAGTGAGACAGCGGATACCTGTAGGTGTATGTTAAATGGGCGAGAGGGCATCTAGTCTCTTAAACCAGACAAAACAATCGTGTCAGCAGCGTGATCATTAAGAAGTCTCCAATCAGATCAAATCAGTAGCGATGGTACTGACATCGATAGTTAGGTAATATCCTTGGCACATTCATAAAGTCTGGTGTCCACAGCGGCTCGGTCCAGCGGCCGGCCAGGGCGCGCTGAGTGCCTCACGATGTTCGAATAAATCTCGATATTATTGTTATTGCCTTCGATGGCGCCCGTGCCTCTACGACCAGCCGTGACATTAAGTCCCTTATATTTCCCGCAGTTTAAGTAAATTGTACGATACATTTTGAAGCATGTCGTATTATTTTTATGTAATATAGATTATTTTATGATTGAGATCTCTGCCAACGCAATGATATTATGATAATTTTGTAGGGAAGCCTTATATACAGCTAGATGATATCGAATAACTGCGGTGCCTTGATGAGCGCTGACAGATTTAGGGTCTGTATCCGTGTATCTATAATTCTGTATGTCTGTTTGTGGCGTCGTAGCTCCGAAACGAATGAACCGATGTCGACGCAGTTTATTTGTTTGAAAGTTTATGTAATCATAATGGTTCTTAGCTATAATTTGGAAGGATCTATTAAGGCGTTTGAAGATAATCAACTCATTTCCTACTTTCACAAGTAAGATTGTTTTGAAAGGATATGTCCAAAAACGGGCTTATAGCCCGGTAAAATTAAACATTCGAGTTTGCATTAATTCCTAACAAGCTGAATTTTTGTACAGACCTTAAATATGACATTACAAATGCTATGTCAAAAGTCCCCATCGATCCCGCTTGTGCGTTGTATTTTATTCGAGGTTAATGTAAGATTCGAGTAATTGACAGAATCACACACATAACTTTTTACAGAGAATTCAAAGGTGCCCTTGGATTTTGAACTTACGGACATTTGTCTCGGTAGTCCGTTCCACTCCCAACTAGGCTAACGCCGTTCTCTACTGAAATGTTTTTTTTTTTTTTTTGTTGACGCGGAGAAAGTGACTTATTAATACCGCCCAGTGTTCAAGGGGAACGACTGAGCGGTTATGTTGGGTTCACCGTGCCTTACGACCGTTGAGCCGCCCGGAAAGATGGAAAACGTCGGGCGACCGCCGGGCCGAGTCCCTAACCTATGTACACCGCACTGCATACCAACTAAAACTCCGCGGTGGCCATCTTCGGCGCATTAGGGACGGCTGCGGGCTTTCTCCGACTCACGTCTAAGTTGTCGTCCGCAACCGCCCCTGCGCGTACCGCTGTTGCGGTCCTTCACCTGTTGTTACGGGGGCTCAGAAGCCCCCGTACACCGGAGGACGCCCTTGGCGTCCGAGGCAGCGTGAGACACGTTGCCGTCCATCACGGGGGTCACAGAAGTTGGCTAGACTAATAGGTGGACGGCCCCTCCCGCCCACCCGTGACCCCCGTCTACTGAAATGTTGAAATAAATAAACACAAATAAATAAAGAATACTTGATAATTCGAAAACTCACAAAAGACTTACAAATGTGACAACTGATATACACACGAGATGCTATTTTTTGGCGGCGAGTTTCTTTCTGAGCGACTCGGGCATGGGCGCCGGCGGCGGGCGCGGCATGCCCGTGTACACCTTGAACGCGTCGTACACGAACCATTGCAGGCCGGTCAGCGTGCCGATCATAACGATGCGTGCCACCAGTCCACGCCAGATGCCCATCGGCCCCACCTCCGACAGGATGCCGCCGATAGACGCGCCTGGGTCCTTGTTCAGCTTCGATACGATAGTATCGGAGGGGTGCGACACGATCGCGCACAGCACGCCGGCGATGTACCCCGCCGTGAATGTCACGATCAGCTGCTCGCCCTTCGTGCACTGCTCCCGCGGCTTCGGCACCACATTTTCGTACAAATATTCTAATGTCTTCTCAAAAGACGAAAATTTCATCATGGTGTACGGCACTTGACGACCCCACAGTGGGACCAGGCCCCTGAAAAACACTCCGAAACCCTCGGTGGCGAGCATGTGCGGCATGGCTTTTAGCATTTGCGACGTGTAGCCGGGCGTCGTCTGCATTCTCACTTTAGTTGCTTCGAAGGGTGACAAGAACATGTCAGCTATGAACTCGGCCGACGCTGCTGCCGCTAAATACAAGTACGTTCTGTACAAGTAAGCACTCTCCTCGTCGACCATTTTGGCAAATTTGTATTTGAAGTACTCATAACCGGCAAACTTAGCGGAGCCTTGTAAGGAGTAGCCTATAAGCGTGGGCGCCCAGCCTTTAACAAGGTTTTTGATGCCGCCCTCTGCGTATGAGATGCCGAAGCCCTTGAATATGGACTTGTACTTGCCGGGGTCGACCTGCAGCCGGCACTTGACCAGGTCAAGCGGCGTCACGAAGGTGTGCGTGGAGCCGCATGCGCAAGCGCCCCCCGCCGCGCACAGCATGAAGAACTTGTTGCTGTACATAGCGCACGAGAATTCCTCTTTCGGTTTCTTAGACATTTTGTTGGTTTTATTGTTCCAATCACTGCTGAGATTAGATCGGATCCGCGACTCCGCCACTAAACTCTCAAAGATTTAGTGCGGGTCTCGGGGTAATTATATAAAAATATAACTTAGCGGTCGTTGATGCTTTTCCGTGACATGTTGACGTGACGGAGGATTTATTTTTCACGCGACGCGCGCCGCTGTAAGGAGTTTCGTGACCCATTTAAACTGAGCCAAAATAACTTCCTGTTGAAGCCATACGCCCACTTTCCGTAGTATTATAATGCTCTTTGCGCCCACCCGCCTTCCATCGTGGGATAACCACGTGTCAATATTTACCATAATAATATTTGTTGACACTTCTGTTTTCGATAAGTGGAACACTTTCGGGATAAAATATTTTTTCATTACGCTTACCCTACTTTATAGATAAATTAATAATGTTTTATGTTATTTAGTTACGAAATGTTATTTACGGTAAGACCCAAGATGCCCCCAAATAACAAATACAATTTAATTTCAATACTTGGGAATAAAGGTCCAAATAAATAATATTACGACTGCCTCGGTGGTGTAGTTGTATTACGGTACGATTGCAATACTGAGGTCTTGGGTTCGCTCCCCGGGTCGGGCAAAATGATATTGGACTTTTGTATTCAATATCAGCCCGGGGTCTGAAATTTGTGCCTGATATGGCGATAGGCTCGTCCCCTATCACATCATGGGACGAAATACGCACGGCGAAAAGTGGGTGCATTAGTTGCGCCTCTGCCTACTACTTTGGGGATAAAAGACGTGAGTGTGTGTAAGTAATAACTATCATTATAGAAGTCTTTGTTAATATTAACAATTTAAAACCTGAATATAGTACCAGTCTCAGAAGGTATAGGTATTCGTTGTAGTTTGTGCGTCGAGACTGCCTCGTTGGTACAGTTTTATTGACTGGGACGACCGCGTTAAGGTCTATAGTTTGATTGCATGATAATGTATTTTTCTGTTTAGTATTAGCTCGTGTTCTATGACTGTGCCCGGTAAATCACTTGTAATATCTATTTCCTTTTCACTCTATTTTATTTGTTTATTCGCCTAATAAAATCAATCCATGAGTCACTATCCACTAGGTAAGGGTTCCAGAGATATTAAATCACATTCGATGTTAAAAGCCTATAATGATGAGTAATTACGCTGGTTACAATGTTCTTCCAACCAAAGCACAACAGTGCATGCACACTGCTGCTTGGCGGTTAAAAATAGACATTGCAGTGATTCCTACCCAGAAGGCCCTTCAAATACGAGAGACCTAACACGAGCAACATAAATTTATGACAAGGTGATTTAAATAAAAACAAAACAAATTCATAGTAAACATTTATTTTCTTTTTTCGTCGCTTACAACTAGTGTTAAAATATATCAACTAAATATAACTAAGGTAATAAATTTCATGTATACACATATTTACAAAAACTTTATTGCATTAATATTTATTGTACTAGAAAATTATAAAATGGCCAGCTGTACACAGATATGACGCAGTGTATACACTCGATGAATCTCAATTTCGTAACATGGACTGGAGATGTCCATCCGACAATGTCGATAAAAACTTAACTTCCAAGACTTATTTTTGTCTCGATTTTACTTTAAATGACCTGCTTAAGGGACCAAACGCAGTCTTTTAATATAATTAAATATATCCGTTTTAAAGTACATTTACAGCTGGAGTCATCAGAAAAGTTATGTGCCAGTAGACAAACTTATTTCAGGGTAAAAATAAATAAATCAATAATATCTACTCACTGGCCCTTAGTTTGGTAAAGTGATGTACCATTAATGTTACATTTATATCGATAAATTACACGTATCGACTAATATTGCCAAATCCTTACTTCATTCTCTCTCATTTTAATACTGCCAACGAATTCGCTTTAATTTGAACCCGATTTGAGTGCGGCAAACATTTTGTGGCGACGACCAAGCTAGATGTACAGAAAACAAAAGTGAAAATTAAGAGATTCTAGCTCATGCTAAATTAGATGCATTTTTATTCGTTTTAGTCGATTACACTAAATTGGCACATATGATTTGGGACAAAAATTCGCAACATTTGACATCTCATACATAAACAAACCTCGTCGACACTTAATATTTCGTCACACAAAAAGAACCAGTCTATCGATGCATTTTAAGTGAGACAATCGATATCTTGTCCCATCCCTACTATCCAATATTTATAAAACTATATAAGTTATATAACCGAAAATAGTTTAAAAAATTTGTTCCATTTGTTTTCAAAATGCAAATCGATACATTCGAAAAAGAAAAGTACTCAAAATGGCAGTGCAGTGATGGTTCTTTAGTGGCAGTGATCCCCGAATTTAAATATTTTACGCATCACCAATTACTCTAGTGGATGTATAGTACAAAATATGGTAACTTTATGGCACTGAAATTCACACACAAATAATATAAATTTATCATACATATTTTTAACGGAATGTAGTTTTGAATCAGTCGACAATATGAAAAAAAATGAGTTGAAAAATTTACATTATCTATCGAATTTTCGTGGTTTTTAATTGTAACGAAAATGCCTCTTATCGATTCTGTACAAAGAAATCGAGAGTGAAGTAAATACTTGAACCATCACTAGAATAATTGGCGACATAATACCGATATGTACCGCGCGCGTGCGTGGTGTCGCACGTCAGCGCGCCGCCTCGGGCGACACCCACACCGACACGTACAGTCGCAGCGGCGCCGGCACCTCCGTCGCGCGCCGGCTCCGGCGGCTCCGGCGTCCACCCGGCTCCGGCACCGGCACCGGCACGAACCGCGCCTCGATCTCCAGCTGGCGGCTCAGCACCGCGTCCGGCTTCAGGTGCTTGCGCAGGCGCAGCGCCCACGCGCCGTCGCGCTTGGACAGCGAGAACAGCCGCTCGTCGTCGCCGTACGCCACGCGGTAGTGCGCTCGGGCCCCGCCCGCCGCCGGCAGCAGCCGCACCAGCGCCGCCCGGCCCCACGTCTGACGCGCCCGCGCCTTCACCACGATCAGATCCGCCTCCGGCTCCAGCAGCGATCGCCGACCTACATCATAATACATCGATCCTTATACTTTATATAATCCACTCATGTTAAAATCACTAACACACAAATAATACTCACGTCGGCTACGCCTCTTCCGTTTCCTCATGACGGTAGTTCCATTTGCGTATATGATCGCCTCATCAGGTGCTCTGCGTCGGCGTCCGTTCACCTACAATCAATCACATTATTTGTTGCTTTTCAACTTTAATTATAAAAACTCTACTTACCACCTTACCGTATAATTGAATCCTTAAAAGTGAATATAAATAATAAATATGACGATAGAAGTTCGTTGGGTGTGTTACCTTGCATGAGAAGCAGCCCTCGTTGGAGATGAGTTCATTATCGCCGCCGATCTTGTACTGGTCCCGCAGCGGGAAGACGGGCGCGTCGCCGATGTCGTCAGGTGAGAGCGCGGCGTCGAGTGCGGTGAGACAGTGGCCGGCCACGGCGCGGTACCCGGCCGGACACCCGCACTGGTACGACGCACCCAGCGGCGTGCACCCGTACAGGCACGACGCGCTCGCACAACCTCCCGCCAACTGCAAACACAATACTTCATCCGTGACAAGTCGAGAACTATATGTTTTATCCTATTGAGGAAAAGTTTTCAAATAAAACTTTGACAGCCATGAAAGGTCATCTAACAGAGGTCGCTCATTTAATGCCGACCAGTCAAAATTCGTCTTCTCACTAAAGTATCTGTTTTGAGTATAATAAACATTTGGTCCTTCCAGCCGGACCTCGATAGTTTCAATGTTAACAATTAAATATTATCGATGACAAAATATAACGGGTGAGTGTATTGACCTGCAGACAGACGGCGTGTGCGGCGTCCCAGCCGTACCCGGCGGGACAGCCGCAGCGGTAGTTGTCGGCGACGGCGAAGCACGGCGCGCCGCCGCACGGGCTCGCCGCACACGGGTCCGCCGGCACGCACAGACCGCTCGCGCCGCGAATAGAACCTGCACACAAACAATAATTAAACAAACTGATTCACATCACAAATAATTACGCTGGCGAATATTAACTGCTCAAGACAACATTACTGACCAAGTGGACAGTCGCAACGGTATCCTCCCGCGTAGTTCCTGCAGGGCGACTGGCAGCGGCCGTCGGCGCACTCGTCGCGGTCGAGGCAGCGCGTGCCCTCCAGGTCGAGCCGGAACCCGCGAGGACACACGCAGCGGTACGAGCCCAGCAGGTTCACGCACTTGCCCGGCGATGGACACAGGCCTTCCTCGAGGCACTCGTTGATATCTATACATTATAAAAAGGTAATTATTTAAAAACCATACATAAAACAATACTGTATTAAATTACACAAATAAAATATAAATAAATAAACGAATAATAAGTATGAAACACAAACGTACCGACACAAGCATCACCGCGTTTCTCGTATCCTTCCTGACAGGAGCACTCGAAGGATCCCTCAGTGTTGGAGCAGGTCTGCTGGCAGGTGTGTGTGCCTCGCTCGCACTCGTCCACGTCGCGACAGTTGGCGCCGTCCTCGTCCAGCTCGTACCCGGCGCGGCACAGACACTCGTACGAGCCGTCGGTGTTGCGACACAGCTGCTCGCAGGGCGGCGCGCGGGCGCTACACTCGTCCACGTCCGCGCAGATCTCGCCCGCCGGCTTGTACCCGCGCCCGCACACGCAACGGAAACTGCAAGATGGAAAGGCCGTCTCAATAACACGTTCTCATATTACGTGTTCTTATTGAAGAGTCAAATATTTATTTAATTGGTATATCGTTTACTCACGTTTGCTCATGGAATTTATTTCTATGTTACAATGTCAAGAGATATAAGATAATTATGTTCAGCAGTGGTAATTAATTCTGTAAAATAGTAATGAAGAGTAGGTATATTAAGTAGTGTGTTCCTACCTGCCGATGGTGTTGACGCAGCGTCCGGGCGCGCAGAGTGTGGGCAGCGCGGCGCACTCGTCCACGTCGCCGTACACGTCGAGCGCGCCGCCCATACCGCCGCCGCCGCCGATGCCGGTGCCGGTGCCGGTGCCGGTGCCCATGCCGCCGCCGGTGAGTCCGGCGCCGCTGCACAGGTCGCGCCGCTCCGCCGAGCCCGGTGCCGGACACAGCTCGCACTCCGGTCCCCACGCCGCGCCCAGTGTGCAGCAACACTGCGCCCTGCAACACGTCAATTCAATTGGATTGAGTACATAAAAATTGTATCATACATTTGAATAAAAAATTGCAAAATCATGGTCAAATTCAGTAGATGACATTGCGAAACTTACTTGGTAACATGCGCTGGCGGTACTGGCGTAGAAGCAATTGTTCGAGGCCATGGTTCCGGTACGCAACGGCCGGCGACCAGAGATCTGTGGCACATGCCTGTGCGGTGGTCTGCAAAACACACCATCACATCAGACAAGGAAAAATGTTACCGACACATAAATACAAAAATGGGCAAACTGTAATCTATTTCACAGATTCAGCTCCGCTCATTCCAAGTATCTTTGCTGAAGCATTTGTGTTGGGATGATAATTCAAAGAGATACAAGAGATTCGTGATTTTAACACGTGGCCACGTGTTAGCACCATGGTAAAGTTTAGCATATCGTGACACTCTGCACACTCGTCGATGTCCGCGCACGCGTCCGCGCGTCGTGCCTAGTGTAGGTAATACATACCGAGACACTCGGTGCCGTCCTCGCTGGGCTCGTAGCCGGAGTCGCAGTCGCAGAGGTAGCCGCCGTCCTGGTCGATGCGCACGCGTCCGCGCGTCGTGCCTAGTGTAGGTAATACATACCGAGACACTCGGTGCCGTCCTCGCTGGGCTCGTAGCCGGAGTCGCAGTCGCAGAGGTAGCCGCCGTCCTGGTCGATGCGCACGCGTCCGCGCGTCGTGCCTAGTGTAGGTAATACATACCGAGACACTCGGTGCCGTCCTCGCTGGGCTCGTAGCCGGAGTCGCAGTCGCAGAGGTAGCCGCCGTCCTGGTCGATGCGCACGCGTCCGCGCGTCGTGCCTAGTGTAGGTAATACATACCGAGACACTCGGTGCCGTCCTCGCTGGGCTCGTAGCCGGAGTCGCAGTCGCAGAGGTAGCCGCCGTCCTGGTCGATGCGCACGCGTCCGCGCGTCGTGCCTAGTGTAGGTAATACATACCGAGACACTCGGTGCCGTCCTCGCTGGGCTCGTAGCCGGAGTCGCAGTCGCAGAGGTAGCCGCCGTCCTGGTCGATGCGCACGCGTCCGCGCGTCGTGCCTAGTGTAGGTAATACATACCGAGACACTCGGTGCCGTCCTCGCTGGGCTCGTAGCCGGAGTCGCAGTCGCAGAGGTAGCCGCCGTCCTGGTCGATGCGCACGCGTCCGCGCGTCGTGCCTAGTGTAGGTAATACATACCGAGACACTCGGTGCCGTCCTCGCTGGGCTCGTAGCCGGAGTCGCAGTCGCAGAGGTAGCCGCCGTCCTGGTCGATGCGCACGCGTCCGCGCGTCGTGCCTAGTGTAGGTAATACATACCGAGACACTCGGTGCCGTCCTCGCTGGGCTCGTAGCCGGAGTCGCAGTCGCAGAGGTAGCCGCCGTCCTGGTCGATGCGCACGCGTCCGCGCGTCGTGCCTAGTGTAGGTAATACATACCGAGACACTCGGTGCCGTCCTCGCTGGGCTCGTAGCCGGAGTCGCAGTCGCAGAGGTAGCCGCCGTCCTGATTGATGCACACGCCGGGTGCGCACCGCTCGGGCCGCTCCGCACACTCGTCGATGTCCGCGCACGCGTCGGCCGCATCGTGCGGCGCCGACGTACGACGGTAGCCTGCACAAGTAGTTGCCATATATTTAACTTTAAGCAATCCCATGGAAATTAAAAACCATGAATCTAACTTGCACTTTCCATAGATTACTAACCTTCAGGACACTTGCAGATGTAGGAGCCGACGACGTTCTCGCAGGCGTGCGGACACGGGTTGTTGTCGGCGGCGCACTCGTCGATGTCGCGGCAGTGCACGCCGTCCGCCGCCACCGCGTACCCGTACGGACACGTGCAGCGGAACGAGCCCACCGTGTTGTGACAGCGGAACGTGCACGTCGCGCGACCCTCCGCACACTCGTCCACGTCCACGCACGTCTGAACACATACAGTTCAAATCAACGGACGCTAATATACATACCATGTTGTATAACTAAGTTGACATAAGCAGGTAAATTCAGAAGCGGGTTATCTGATGAAGAGTGATTATCATCATCACACAATAACAGATAAGTTGTCGTTTTTTTTTAAAGTTATACTTCTTTAGGTGCGTTATGAAAAACTGATGGGAGTGAAATTTTACGATGCGCGCGCATGTGTGACACAAAATTTTTTCACGGGAGAAGTTGCCCGCTAAACCGCTCATTAAGGGCATCATATCATAAAGGGCAGATTTAATGTTAGATTTTAAAAAAGTGACCGTCATTTTGAATTTCTTTGTTTTAAGGCCAACCGACCTCAAAATCGATATCTAAGGATGGCTTTAGGCACAAAAGGCAGATCCAATGTAAGAAATGAAAAAAGTGGCTGCCATTTTGAATTTATTTGTTTTAAGGCCAATCGACCTCAAAATCGATATCTGAGCATGGCTTTGGGCACAAAAGGCAGATCCAATGCTAGAATTGAAAAAGTGGCCGCCATTTTGATTTTTTTTGTTTTAAGGCCAATCGATCTCAAATCGATATCTGAGCATGGCTTTAGGTACAAAGGGCAGATTTAATGCTGGAAATAAAAAAGTGGCCGCCATTTTGAATTTCTTTGTTTTAAGGCCAAACGATCTCAAAATCGATATCTGAGCATGGCTTTAGGTACAAAGGGCAGATTTAATGCTGGAAATAAAAAAGTGGCCGCCATTTTGAATTTCTTTGTTTTAAGGCCAATCGATCTCAAATCGATATCTGAGCATGGCTTTAGGTACAAAGGGCAGATCCAATGTTAGAAATGAAAAAAGTGGCCGCCATTTTGAATTTCTTTGTTTTAAAGCCAATCGATCTCAAAATCGATGTCTGAGGATGGCTTTAGGTACAAAAGGCAGATCCAATGTTAGAAATGAAAAAGTGGCCGCCATTTTGATTTTTTTTGTTTTAAGGCCAATCGATCTCAAAATCGGTATCTGAGCATGGCTTTAGGTACAAAGGGCAGATCCAATGTTAGAAATGAAAAAAGTGGCCGCCATTTTGAATTTCTTTGTTTTAAGGCCAATCGATCTCGAAATCGATATCTGAGCATGGCTTTAGGTACAAAGGGCAGTTCCAATGGTAGAAATGAAAAAAGAGGCCGCCATTTTGAATTTCTTCGTTTTAAGAACAATCGACGTTAAAATCGATACTTGGGCATGCCCTTGATACTAAAAGACAGATCTAATAGTAGACTTAAGAAAAGAGGTCGCTATTTTGTATTTCTAGAAGTAGAAGAAGAAGTATAACTTCTCACGCGCGTACATACGTATACGCACCGATTCTTTTTGTAATTTTTAGGGGAAAGACAGATAATAAAATTTCATCTAACATCCGGCGCATTTTGTGTTGAACTCCAACATAACCTGATAAGACTTCACGAATGATCTAGTACTATAGACTAGAAATTAATCAGTGAAAAACGAAATGATTCTGTAGTGAATGAATGAAGGTTGACATTTTTAAGAAGTGCGTACCTGGTCCGGTCCCTGGGTGAAGCCGTAGTTGCAGCGGCACTCGTACCCGCCGGGCGTGTTGGTGCAGGTGCCGTTGCCGCAGACGCGCGGGTCGGCCACACACTCGTCCGCGTCGGTGCAGACGAGCCGCGTGGCGTCCAGCACGTACCCCGCCGGACACTCGCAGCGGAACGACCCGTCCGTGTTCACGCACCGCCCCCCCACGCACACGTCCGGACGCACCTTGCACTCGTCCACGTCCTGGGAAACACAACGATTAGGATTTGATTATTAGTTCTAATTAACTTCATAATCCGAAAATATATTTTATATAAAAAAATATGACAAAGCCCTACGAGATTATCAAGATATATCTCTGATTGCATACTCAGGAAGTTACCATTTTTTTCCAGTTATTATACTTATAGATACCTACCTGTGTGGTGTTTAGTCTTCCCATTTCAAGACATATTCTCAAGAACTCCTGTGAATCTGGTGTAGGACATCGCTCGCAGTATCTGCCCCATGCAGCACCTGTTTGTTAACAATAGACGAAGTGAGTTTTAGTACCTTAATTGTTAAAAGTAAAGAATCATGTTTTGATAATACTATATTGAAAAACTTATTTTGTACGAATATTATTATTTAATATTTGATTTTGGTCGTCTCGTCATAGACTTTAAGGTAATAGGAACCTTCAGAGCAGCAGCACTCGGGCCTGCTGAGCAGCAGCGAGCGTGCCTGGTGGCAGCGGCCGCCGTCCCACTGTTCGTAGCAGAGCTCCTTGCGTTCGTCGACGCAGATGGCGGCTTGCTTGTCGAAGCGCCAGCCGGCGGGACAGTCGCACATGTAGCCGCCGTCGAAGTTGCGACACTCGCCGCCCGCACACACGTACGGCAGCTCCTTGCACTCGTCGCGGTCCACACAGCGCCGCCCCACCAGCCGCCAGCCGGCGCCGCATGAACACTCGTATCTAACGATATACCATCACTATGAGTATAACCGTCCTTTCCATACAAGTAATATTCTGTTTTGACGAGCTGCGGTAGTAGTATATATAGTATTGTAGGTAGACTATACGGACGGAGTATAGCAAAATAAATAATCCTTGAGAGATATAACCTCTTATTGATATTATTTTAATTGTACTTATCATTTACCAGTATAGTTAGTTAGCCCGATAGGAATGAAATTTTCGACTCTTCCGACGAAATTAAATTTGTCGAATTGAGATTTTTTTTTGGTTAGCTTCGTGGATAGAGCCGTACCCTCCATTAGTGTTGGTGCAGGCGGGGTCGCCGTCCCCCCCGCAGGGCAGCGGCAGCTCGGTGCACTCGTCCACGTCGCGACAGTGGCGCGCGTCCGCCGTGAGTGTGTACCCCGCCGCACACTCGCAGCGGAACGAGCCCGCCGTGTTGCGACACCGACCGTTGCGACACACCATGCTGCCCTCGCGACACTCGTTTATATCTAAACACAACATGAATCAACTCACCTGTCTACTGTCCATCTTACATTTACTTATTCATTTGATCCGCTTTTTTTGGTTCGATATCGTGATAAATCCACTTTATTCATTATTCAGAGTAACACTATTGAAGTAAAGAGGCATTATATTCTGTGATGCAAAAAAAAAGACTTGTGGCACTCGGAGACTGTCGCAGTAAAGCTATTGCATAAATTCTAATATTTATAACCTCTTTGAACAGATATAAAATAAAATATTCATCGATAGATGGCAAAACTGAAAACAAATATGAAAGACGGGCTCAATGGAGTATCCAGAGCAGTAATATTTAAATAAAAACCTTTTTGAACAGATATAAAATAAAAACTTTTAAAAAATTCAAACTTAGAATCGCGTCATCTCGCCGCGTTTGACATTTCAATACGTTTCACTGACTGGAACATTTTTTAAATACACGGTAGGGGAATCCGTTGCTGCAAGGTAAACCGGTCGTGACGGGGGCCGGTCTAAGCCCCCGCCAAACAGAAGTCGTACTTGATATTTGTGAAGGATTTTAATACAATAATGACATTATGAATATAGGTACATTGACAATGATGATAATAAGAAGTATAAACATGAAAATACACGGTAATTTCGACCTTTTATCGTTTAACATTCTACGCTATTAAATTTCTACATTAACAGACTGTGATATTAAATTTACTTATGGAATTTTACACTCTACATGGCTGTGATAGAGTTGTTAAAAATAAAATATCACCGCTGTGCCGGTCGGAGTGAGGGGTGACAGGTTTTTTCGTTACGGAATTTCTGGATTCGGTCTCCACGCTCAAGGCCCGCAATAGAAGCTATGCAATAGCTTAATAATAAAGCTAGTGATATTACTGGATATTATTACATAAGGATGGCAAACGCCATTATTATGTAGTATTTAGTTACTAGTTCTGAGTGGCATACGGTGTATGGGGTGTCATAACGATCATCAAATTAACGATTTGTTTAAAATATGATTAAAGCCATAATGATATTCCTGACCGACGCAGTCGTTGTTGGGCCCGAGCTTGAACCCGTCGTCGCAGTGGCAGGTGTAGGCGCCGGGCAGGTTCTCGCAGGTCCCGTTGCGGCACATGGGTCGCGGGCGGCCGCACTCGTCCACGTCGCGACACACGTTGTCACGCAGCGTGTAGCCCGGCGCACACTCGCATCTGGAACCACAACGTGCCACCACATAATGCTTTACTCAAATAAGAGCGCAATATGTATTATAGTACAAGTGACAGTAAAGTGACCATGAACATTTATTTAAAGAAAGTAGAATTTAACCTACAAATTGGGTACTATAAAAAAAAGTTTGTATTTTGGACCTAACAACTATAACAAAAAAATGCAACAGCAAAAATCTATTGAGACGGCTTATTTATGTATAGAACAATTTGGCTAGATTAGACACTTAATGACAGTGAGAAAAGAAGCGTCACCTGTAGGAGCCGACGGTGTTGCGACAGTCGCCGTGGTCGCAGAGCCTGCTCTCCGCACACTCGTCGACATCGTCGCAGGTGTCGAGCGACGGCGCCAGCGCGTACCCGGCGGGACAGCGACACTCGTACGCGCCGGGCAGGTTCACGCACTGCGCCAGCCCGCGACACACGTCGCCCTCCAGACACTCGTCGATGTCGCGACACTGGTGCGACGTGTTGTCGTGCTCGTATCTACAATACATAACGTTTAAATCACACACACACACACACACACACACTCATTCACGCCTATTATCCCAGAAGGGGTAAGCAGAGGCGCAACTAGTGCACCCACTTTTCGCCGTTATTCCGTCCCATAATGTGATAGGGGGCGAGCCTATCGTCACGTCAGGCACAAATTCCAGACTTCGAGCTGATATTGAATAGAAAAACTCAATATCAGTTTGCCCGACCCGGGGATCCAACCCGAGACCTCAGCATTGCAGTCGTACCATAATACAACTACGTCACCGAGGCAGTCAAATCACATTTAAATCAATTTCGTTTTATTATCTGACGATTGATATCGAATGAAGACTATCAAATATTGTATTTGAATAGCTATAGAATGTTTCGCGATACTCACCCATGATCACAAGAACACTGGAATCCTGTAGCGGTATCGTGACAAGAGCCTGGTTTGCAGAGCTGCGGCATGATCTCGCACTCGTCGATGGGCCGCGTCTTGTTGGTCTCGGGGTCGATGTAGGTGCTGGGCTCGGAGCCGCAGAGCGCCACGTGTTCACGCGAGCCCTTGTCGGGGCACGGCTCGCAGTCCTCGCCCCACGCGCGACCCACGGAGCAGCAGCACAGGTACTTCAGCTGCGGCACGCCCACGGCTTCCGAACATCGTCCTGATGGCTCCACGTGCAGGTAGCACTGACGTTGACGCACGTCCACACACTCCTCTGTAATAACAGGTGACAGATGATGAAAATTTTGTTACAGCATGAGACATGTTTTTGGTTGCATATTATACGCATTATCACCGCGCGAAACCGTTCGAGACGTTGTTCGTAGAAGTGTATAAACTGTAACGTACTGCCGTCCGGCATGGCGACGTATCCCTCGGGACACAGACAGACGTACGAGCCGGGCAGGTTGCGGCACAGGCCGGGCCCGCACGGGGAGGACACACACTCGTCCAGGTCGTCACAGCGGCGGCCGCCCGGCGCCAGCGCCCAGCCCGGCCCGCACGAGCACACGAACGAGCCGAACGTGTTGGTGCACGCGCCGCCCGCACACAGCGCCGGGTGCTGCACGCACTCGTTGATGTCCGCCAGCGTCACCACGTACGACGGCTGAGGGACCACAACACATTTTTTTATTGCTTTGAATGACGAGACGAGGATGCGGTTCGCTTGATGGTGAGCGATACGACCACCAATAAACAGTAGCAACACCATCCAGCACCTGAGTTACAAAGAACTGTGTGGTATTCCATTGTGTTCGTTATCCTAAGACATAAATCTCATTATGTCCAATAGTTACACTGGCTACAATGCCCTTCAAACTGAAACAAAACAGTCCATACACACTGCTGCTTAGCGGTAGAAATATACATTACGGTGGTACCCACCCAGACGGACTCTTACATAACATACATACATGTAGAATACGCTTAGGACCCGACAAACTACATTGCAATTCATGTTAAGCGAAGTGAAGCACAAAACAATTGCCACCTGGCATCAAACAGACGGAAAAAGCAATTATTTCTTATTATAAGACTCACAGGCTCAAGAACAGGCTGATATCCGACTCCTCCAGGACACAGCTGTCTATACGCCTCGGATCCCGGCTCAGGACACAGATCACAGTAATTACCCCATGCAGCACCTGCAAGCATATAAGTTACGAATATCAATATTGATTAATCAAACCAAAAGTATCCACATCTTGATTTACTAATATTACTTTTATATGTAGCAGCGAGATAGTAGTTTAACGGAAGCCCAAAAAGATGCCAAGCCTTATTTCAGGATTTTTTAAGAGTGATGGAGACCACTTACTATCCTTAACATTTGATCATCCATAATTTTACAAATAGGTATATTTGTACATGTTATGTTATAGGCATACTGACCAACAGAACAGCAGCAAGCAGCCATGGTGCCGTCCTCGGAGAGCTCGTCTCGTTCCTGGCAGGTCTCGGTGCCGGAGCGGAGGTCCACCCTGCCGTAACATCGCGCCTTGCGAGGATCTGTAACGCAACACACAACACTCACACGGGATCACCTCCTACTCATAACAAAAATACCAAAGATAATGAAAAAGTCTCAATTCTCATTGTTTATTGTATTTCTTTATTAGAGAAAGAATAAAAAATATATTTGTTGACACGAAAGATTGTCTTCTACAAAAATACAATGACTATAGAATAGTCATTGTATATATTAGATCACGAATTAAATAAAAGAATTACTCTTATATTATTTTTTTTATATGATAGACAACCATAAAATAAATAAAAAATATAATCACCGAAGCAGGCAGTGCCGTCAGACACGAGCTCGTAGTTGGGTGGGCAGCGACATATGTAGGAGCCTTGCGTGTTGATGCACTCGCCGTACTGACACGACTGCGGCGACTTGCACTCGTCCACGTCCGTGCAGTTGAAGCCGGGCATCACTAGAAATCAAACAAATGAAGCAAATTTTAATAATGTGCATTATGCCATCGTCTTAATAGGTCCTTGTATTAATCAAATTCAATTAAATTGAAAATTGGATCAGTGAAATCAATTAAATTGAAAATGAAACTGGATTTAAAATTCAACTTTTGATAAAAATGAGCGCACTGCAAACAACAGAAAAACAATTAAAATCGTTTTTGTTTTTGTTTTGCACGCCACCTGGCAGAATTTATTGAAACTTACGAATTTCATTAGCATCCTATGTTTGTACAGTCAACCACATAAAAGTAGCTGAACAAATTTAAAACTTTAAAATGCCTTTACACTTACGTATTCTTACCAATTTTAGTATTCTCTTCATAAAAATAAAATATAACTGAATTTACTTTACTACGCAAAAAAAAACAATTAAACTTTACGCGATTTGAAATTTTGAATTTGTTCAGCTACTTACGTGGATGTCTGTACCTACATTCAATGCAAATAAAATATTCTAATTTGACTTATAAACTTTGGAGCTTTTTACTCTTTTTATAAATTTTATAAATTGTGGTCATAATAATTACTGAAAATTACATTCAGCACCTAACAATAAAAAAGTATAATAATTCAATATCATATAAGAATGATTACTCACAATCGTCGACGCTGTCGGACTGGTATCCCTTGTCGCAGATGCACTTGAACATGCCGTACGTGTTCACGCATTTACCGAACACGCACACGTTGTCGAAAGTCGCGCATTCATCCATGTCTGCAAACACCAAAAAAATTCAGCATGTGGAAAAAATATAATTAAAAAAACGCGAAACAGTTTTATTTCAACGTATAATTAATGTTTAAATACTGAACGATATCCACCCGCCAATAAACGAGTACCTTCAAATATTTATAGGTACATACATACATATACATATACACTCACGCCTTTTATCCCCGAAGGGGTAGGCAGAGGCGCAACTAATGCACCCACTTTTCGCCATTATTCCGTCCCATGATGTGATAGGGGGCGAACCTATCGCCATATCGGGCACAAATGCCAGACTCCGAGCTGATATTGAATAGAAAAACTCAATATCACTTTGCCCGACCCGGGAATCGAACCCGAGACCTCAGCATTGCAGTCGTACCATAATACAACTACGCCACCGAGGCAGTCGTCATTTATAGGTCTACTGAAAAAAAATACAGATGGACGTTTAACAGGTTTATAGAATCCCCAATATTCACGAATATGCCATTAAACCTATAGAGATACACAAACATCAAAAATCCAAGCCACCGATTTTATTTTCGCTATACACCAAAAGATGGCGTGTTCAAGTACCTTCGCACACGATAATATTGTTCAAGTACCCACCGAGACAAGACTTGCCGTCGGGCGACTTGGTGAAGCCGACGTCGCAGTCGCACTCGTACCCGCCGGGCGTGTTGGTGCAGTGGCCGTTCTCACACAGCGTCGGGTCGTTCGCACACTCGTCGATGTCCATGCACGAGTACCTGCCGCGAACACCTCACCTCACAGCTCAGTACATTTACTAACTTTACCTTAGGCATGTATCAAATATGTAAGAAAAATCGTTTATTTGGAGGATAAGAACTCATTCCAAATACAAATGGGGCAATGACAAAACATCAAAGCGGGTACCCTTATTGAAACGGTTACCTTTGAATCCGGTAAAGAAAATAAACGAGGAAACACCAGGTGTTTAATGAGTCCACTACTCTTGTCTATTTAAGAAAGTCATTCAATGATCTCCGAGATCGAACCAGTGTGCCTTTATTATACGTGACTTGCTAATGGTGGTGATCACTAACCCATCGCCCTTATATCCGGTGTCGCAGAGGCACTGGAAGGAGCCGTCGGTGTTGCGGCAGGTGGCGCGCGGATGGCAGCCGCCGTTGTTGGTGAGGCACTCGTCCACGTCCTCGCACTCGGTGCCGTCTCCTCGCCAGCCGTCGCGGCAGCGGCACTGGAATGAGCCCTGACACACAAAATAATTACGTGTTTATCTGGATCGAAGGACCAAAATCATTTTAGGCCCAAGGTTGTTTTAATTACGTATTTGTTACAGAACTATGGTACTGTTTTTGATCGCTTTTAATCAATACCTTGAATCGATAGTATAACACAATTTTGGCAAAAAGAAGGGCTAGAAAACAAACACTTATTGTAGGCAAGAATTGGACTTACAAATTTTATTATTTACATTACATTCATTATTGCTGTTGGTCAATTATTATCTATACTTAATGCTTAATATTATAAGGCTGAAGAGTTTGTTTGTTTGAACGCGCTAATCTCAGGAACTACTGAACCGATTCTGAAAATTCTTTCACTAATAGGAAACTATTTTACTCCTGAGTGCTATAGGCTACTTTTTATCCCGGGAAAATATTTTTATCCCGGAAAAACTTTTACACGCGGGCGGAGCCGCGAGCGATACTAGTGTTATATAAAATCTGATAAAGAACGCACTGGCAGGTTGATGCAGTCGGCTGCAGGATGACAGTCGCATGTGCCGAGCTCGCACTCGTCGTCGTCGGTGCAGGCCGGGCCTTGCTCGGGCTTCACGCTGTACCCGTCCGGGCAGCGGCACACGAAGCTGCCGATCGTGTTGCGGCACTCGCCCGCGCCACACAGCTCTGGTACCTGACGGATATTAAGTTGATTTCTGTCAGTTTCCACCTTTTTCGAAGAATGTTTTCAATGTTAGGTAGTAAGTAATACGGCGTATGAGGAATATACTAACATCGGCACACTCGTCGATGTCCTGGCAGGTGGGCTTGGCTCCGTCGGGCGCAGGCAGGAGCCCGTCTGTGCAGGTGCAGCGGTAGGAGCCGGGCGTGTTGCGACACGTGCCGCCGCCACACGGTCGCGCGCCGCCCGCACACTCGTCCACGTCGCGACACGAGCGCCCGTCCGCGCGCAGGTGCCAGCCCTCTCTGCACACCACACACCACAATATCGAAAGATGAAAGGTTATTTGACATGAGCGACATTATTTTGGATATTAAGTTAAATATATTTGGAATCATTATCTTTTTCTAATTCTAAATATATATTTAACGTTATACCGCAAAAATGTCGCTTAAGCCTTTCACTTATCGATATAACTCAGGCCGAGTGGTTTCATCCATGGTCAGGTCAAATTAAGGCTCCGATCACCCCAATTGTAAGCGAAAGCAAAAATGCTGCACTCTCGTCCATCGTAATAACCCCGATAATTTTACTTGACCAGGTATGAAATAACGCGAGTTAAGGCATGAAACATTTTTTTTATTGTATTGAATGACGAGACGAGCATGCCGTTCGCCTGACGGTAAGCGATACGACCACCCATAAACAGTAGAAACACCATCCAGCACTTTGAGTTACAAAGTACTGTGTGGCATTCCACGGCGCTCGTCATCCTGAGATATAAGATGTTAAATCTCATTATGTTTTATACTGCACTATTATAGCCAATGTAACTATAGAATCTATAGTTACACTGGTTGTAATGTAAAAAAGTTTTTTTACATCAATGGCATGAAATTAACATCACAAAGTATACTTTCAATCAAATTAGTATCCTGTTCAGTTTACAGACCATAAACAATTTATATTTTCTAATCTCTATCTTTCTTTTTAATTAATGACATTGCAGTTTAAAATCTCGCTGAATGTCAGATCATCCTTATAGAATCAATAAAAAATATAGAGATACTGACTTGCAAGTACAGTGATAAGATCCAGGCGTATTGACACAGTCATGTTGGCAGCGCGTCGGGTCCTCAGCGCACTCGTCGATGTCATCACAATGCGACTTGACGGACATCTGCGCGTATCCCTCGTCGCAGACGCACTGGTAGGTGCCCATGAGGTTCTCGCAGGCTCCGTTGCTGCAGATGCCGGAGGTGATGGAGCACTCGTCGACGTCCTTGCAGGAGAGGCGGTCGGGCGCCAGCTCCATGCCGCCGCCACACTCGCAGCGGAAGGAGCCCGGCGTGTTCACGCAGCGCCCGCCGCGGCACAGCGACGGCTCGTCCACACACTCGTTGATGTCTGCACACAATTACTATACGTAAAACGCCTCTCAATACCTAATGTGCACACTTTTTACTGAGGATCGGCAATTTCATTTCCTCTGGCCGAGTTAATTTTCAGGCGCGCATAGTAACTGAAAACTACTAATGTACTTGTTATGAAGGTCATCCTCCATATCAGTATATCAGAGCTAATGAAGACAATATTCTAAAGAGCATTCCAAAATTGTTTAAAGGTAATTGAAATAAAGGACATTAAGAATAATCTACTAACCGACACAAACTTTGGAGAGGTCGTCGGCCCTGAAGCCGGCGCGGCAGTGGCAGGTGAAGCCGCCCTCGGTGTTGCGACACTCGCCGTCGCGACACACGCCGTCCACGATCTCGCACTCGTTCACGTCCACGCATGTATGGTTTTTAGAGTCCTACACACATACACACATTTCTATATATTTGGTTTTTGTATTCGTCTATATTTTTTTTTATAACAATTTTTAGTACTTTTTATATCCAGTGTCTGAATACTTAACATAATTTTATGACGCTTGTTGTAGCTTTTCTTTCATTCATAAGTTATAATGCAAAATAATTGAGCTAAGTGAATACTAAAACCTACCTTCTCATATCCAGGGAAGCAGTCACATGTAAATGTTCCGACGAGATCGCGACACCGCCCGTGTCCGCAGAGGCCGGGGAAGGCAGCGCACTCGTTCACCTCGACCTGCTGCTCGCCGACGCCGATCACCCCTCCCCCTCCCCCTCCTACTCCACCGCCGATGTCGAGCCCGCCGCCGTTGCCGCTGCCGCCTCCGCCATCGCTCCCGCCGCCGCCTATGCCGAGGCCTCCGCCGATACCCGACTCATTACCCATCAGCGGCCACTCGCGGATGGTCGGCGGTAGACCGGTCACGTCCGATATGCATAGACTGCGGTATGCGTCCGTTCCTAACAACACGTCAGATACAATATGTATTTGCGTTTTGGTATTATTTATTGTAGACAATAAAAAATAGGGAATATTTCGAAAGGGGAAGAGGTTCCCATAACGTTTGTTTCCTTAAATATTGACAACACAATTTACACCTTTGTTTATATGAAGAGGAAAGCATACCTTTCTTGGGGCATGGTTCGCAGCGGCTATCTCCCCAGGCGCGTCCGAGTGACGAGCAGCAGCACACGGCGCGATGCACCTCCACCTTCATGGGGTGGGCGCAGCGTCCGCCCACGTACTCGGTGTAGCAGTACTCTTGCCTAGTGTCGACACAGCGGTTGCCGTGGTCGTCGAGCGTGAGTCCGGGCGGACACTCGCAGCGGTAGGAGCCGTCGGTGTTGAGACAGCGGCCGCCGACGCACAGGTCAGGGTCGAGGGCGCACTCGTCGATGTCGCGACAGGAGGCGCCGTCGAGCCGCGCGAAGCCCTTGCTGCAGGGGCAGTGCGCCGGCTCGCAGGGGGCGCAGGGGGAGCCCCACGCGAGCCCCACGCTGCAGCAACACTCCTGGCGCAGCAGGGGGCGAGGGGCCGCGCCCTCGCATGAACCGTCTACTACGCGACGCCAGCACGACCCTCGACGATTGTCTACAAATTTTAAAAATGTTACAAACAGCTTCCATAATTTTAATGCTTTAGACTAAATTACTTTTCTGTACCTTTACTCAAATGTCGTAAATAAATGTAAAATCCTTTAATAATTCATCAACGCCGAACCTCACGACACAACATACGTAATCCCCAAATCACCATCATCATAATCATCATCATCAGCCTTTATCAGTCCACTGCTGTACATAGCGCGCCTCCGTTTATAAGCGCCATAGCGCCCTGTCTTCAGCGTGTCGCATCCAGCATCTGCCTGCAGTCTTTCGCAAATCATCATCCCACCTGGCCGGAGGGCGTCCTACACTACGTTTGCCCAGTCGCGATCTCCACTCAAGAACACGTTTACCCCAGCGGTTGTCGGTTTTTCGCGAGATATGGCCAGCCCACTGCCACTTCAGCTTGCTAATTCTTTGAGCTATGTCGATAACTTTGGTTCTCTGTCGGATGTATTCGTTGCGAATCCTATTCTTCAGAGAAACTCCGAGCATAGCTCTCTCCATAGCCTGCTGAGTGACTTTAAACTTGTGGACCAACCCTACCGTGAGTGTCCATGTCTCGACTCCCATCATGTAGCACATGTACGTGTTGTGTGCACAGTGCACAGTACTCACCGACACAGTGCTGCGCGGTGGCGTCGAGCACGAACCCGAGCTCGCACTCGCACTCGTAGCTGCCGCGCGTGTTGATGCACCGACCGTTGTCACACGGGTTCGCTTGCTCTGCAACGTAATACACACTATACACTATACACCATACACCATACAGTAATCAGTACCGATATCAATTTACTGATATTTGGAAAAATATATCGATAATACGTAATATAGCATGGGTACTTAATAATTCAAAGGAATTGAAACTAAGTAATTGAAACTTTTTCATGTTCCATGAACCCAGAATATATATTATTTTTTGTTGTCTGTAGTTTCAATCCAACCACCCCATCTCAGTTTCGTCTCCTAAAAGTCAGTAATGCATCGAGAATACTTATAGTTAATTACCTCCGCAACAAGATTTAAAAAAATCGATGTCAATACGATATTCCATCGCATTACTAATATTTTGTAAAACACGAAATACTTTTTACATTAGGTATATTTTCTTTGCCTTTTTTACAAATACTTGAACCTTTATTCCTAAGAGTGGACTAAGGCGTAATCATAATCAACTGTAAGTTCTACAGACGCCATAACAAATATTTCACATAACAATATGTTATGAACACTAAAATGAAGACCACATACATATTCACCTCTTCCCCCCGGACCGCCATCAGGTGTACACGTGTAACAGAAGTCTATTTATTAGTTTTCTTTATTTTTATAAAATAATTCAAATTAAAATACGTCAAAAAAATAGGAGTGCATAAACTGCAGGAAGTAGTCCATCACAAATAACAACGGAGAACGCACAGAGTGTGCTTACGATCTGCAAAGCGACGACGCGACGGCTACCCGGAAATCATACGGCGAAGCAAGTGCAAAATACCTTACAAGCAAGAAGGCGAACCACGTGAGTACGCTGCGTTCCTAGTACACGCTAAATAAGCGAGCCACAATAACTCGCCTGCGATTGACATAAATATCAAAGTGGAATACGCATAGATCCTACTATCTAGCCACACCCACTTTACTCTAATTGGACTATTGCTAAGTGGAGTAATTAGCGCCAATGTTGAATAGAGAAAGAAGACAATAGTGACATCTTTATCTACGCGGCTTGTTACATTCACACAAAGCATTGTGCGCACGCGCAAACTTAACTCCTGCACACCTAAGCTACCCTTGTACCTGATATGGAAGGAGCTATGAATAAATCACTGTCAGAGACCGACCTCAACATACCAAATATTGAAACTACCCCCCTTGGCTTCAATATATCGCAACGTAATAAGCGGAAGAGAGTTAATGATTATGAACACCAATTTAATGCTTTCAAGGAAGAAATAAAAGTTTTGATTAGTTCTATGATAACGCCGCAAGGGTTGGAAGTGAAAAAAATCTCACCGATACTTAAAGATATACAGCAAACTAACACTAATATAGAAAACGCGATTACCTTCCTCACAGAACAAAACAGTGAATTTCAGAAAAGGATAGAATCCCTCGAACGTCAAACAAAAAAGGATAAGGAGTATATTACTCTGCTTGAGGAAAAAATAGAAGACATGCAAAGAGGATTTCGTAAGACAAACATCGAGTTAAAAAACGTGCCGAAAACAAATACAGAGACGAAAGAAGACCTAGTAAAAATGTTCTTGAACTTGTCCAAAACTATTCAGTGCACTTTGGTTGAGTCTGACATTAAAGACATATACAGAGTCCAGGACAAAAAGGAAGGTAAAAAGAATACACCAATTATTGTGGAGACTACATCTACCATTCTCAAAACAGAAATATTGAAAATGACCAAGGCCTACAATGCAAAACATAAGCAAAAACTTTGCGGTAAACACTTGGGACTTACTAGTAATGAAAGCATACCCATTTATATATCGGAACAATTAACCGCAAAAGGAGCCCGCCTACATTTTCTCGCACGTGATTTGTCCAAATCCAAAGGGTACAAATTTTGTTGGACTGCTTACGGCCGAGTATATATCAGAAAAGACGAAAGGTCACCTATAATATTAATTAAAACGGAATCGCAAGTACATAACTTATTACAACAAGCATGACTAGTTTACGGTTTAGAAACCATATATTTTATTGCATATTTTTCTATTTATAACGTTTCATTAATGTTAAGTTCTATTAAAACTCATTGTCAACGCCTACACTTACACAAATCCACAAGAATACACAAATTACAAATAAACAAACAGACACAATACAAGAATTCTCATATGTTTACACTACATACTCCAATCAAAATAAATCCGATCTCAATGATATTAAATGCTAATATTCCTACACTGAACTGCAACCTTATAATTAATAGATATAAAATTACAAGTACGTATAACACGGCTACTGCTCTGGCAGCAAGTGGCAACTCGGAAGACAAAATGTTTTTACCTATTAATACTAATGGATAGTACGCCTATTACAAATTTGAATGAGATAGACTGTATGGAAATTGCTCAATGTCAGGAATGCCAGATTGAGGACTTCTCAGCCCAAATACAAATACAAAGAAATGATCTTACGATCATCACTCAAAACATCAGAAGCATATATAACAATATGGATGAATTTTATATTGCCCTGGCTAACTTTAGGTTCAATGTAGATATAATGATACTAACTGAATGTAGAATAACAAATAATAAATCTTTACCACAAATAAATAATTATGTATCGTTCTCAACAACTAACCACTTAAATAAATGTGACGGTGTTGTAATATACGCTAAAAACACATTGGAAATAAGTGTTCAAGAAATAAATCTTTTGCATGCATCGTGCTTACAAATAAAAGTGTATGATATCATCATACTTGGCATATATCGATCACCCTCTAATACTAATGCAGATAATTTTATTATTTCTTTGAACACACATTTAAATACTTTAAAAAAATGCAGAAATATTATAGTAACTGGAGACATAAATATAAATATTATTCATAAGATTAATGAACAATCGTTTGAGCGTAATAATAGACTAAGTTATCTCAATATGCTAACTATGAATGGTCTCCTCCCGGGACACACCTTACCAACGCGGCAAAAAGCTTGCTTAGATCACTTCATGCTAAAGTTGGAAAATAGTAAGACGGCTGCAATCACTGTTCTCAACACCACAATTACAGATCATTTTATGGTCTTTTTAAAATTGACTAAAGTTGGCTGTATTAAACAAAAGCTTAATACCAAGACAAAAATTGATTTTCAGCAAGCTTTCAATGACTTAAAACGTGATCGATTCATTCAAAATTTAACCTCATACAATGACCCCACACTTGTTGCGAACATCCTAATAGACAAAATAAAATATTGCTTAGCGCAAAACACTATTATGATCCTAATTCCTAGAAGAAATCGTATCATTAAACCTTGGATAACTGTAGGCATCTTACGTTGTATAAGGAATCGAAACCTTATGCAAAAAAGGCTAAGAAAAGATCCAGATAATGTAATACTAACATGCACATATAAAAGATACCGTAACTTTTGCAATAACCTAATTAAAAAATTAAAACGCCAATATCACAGAGAACAGTTATCCAAAGCAAATAAAAATACTAAGAATCTTTGGAAAACCATAGATAATGTTACTCAACGTAAGCCACCTAAAAGTAAAAACACAGAACTCTTAAATATTGAAGCTTCCCCAAAACAATCAGTTAACAGCATTAACAACTATTTTTCTAATGTTGGGCAATCATTAGCTGATGACATATTATCCAGTAAGACATCATCTCATATTAATTTAATAAACGATGACTTGGATAATACTCAGGCTTCATCGTTTGTGCTTATGCCTACAGATTTTGCTGAAATATATTGTACATTAATGGAACTCAAGAGTGAGAGTGCCCCGGGATGGGATGACATACCAACAAAATTTCTCAAATTTGCTAGTGAATTGGTAGTCCCTATTATTACTCACCTAACTAACCTATGTTTTGATAAAGGTATATTTCCTGCCGCTTTCAAATTAGCCGTTGTCACGCCCGTGCACAAGAGTGGTGCTAGAGACGAGGTGTCTAACTACAGACCTATTTCTGTATTAACTGCAATATCCAAAATTATTGAGAAATTAATGAATAAACGACTTGTTACTTATCTGCATGATTTTAATATATTGTCGAATTCACAATATGGCTTTAGGCGAGGTTTATCAACAGAAAATGCTATTTTAGATATAACCTCTCAAATTGTGAATAATTTAGATAAACATAAAAAATGCTTAACTGTTTTTCTTGACTTGAAGAAAGCTTTTGATACCGTCTCTTTACCCATTCTTGTTCACAGGCTTGAAAAGGCAGGCATTAGGGGAATTCCACTATCATTATTTCAAGACTATTTGCAAAATCGAAGGCAAAAAGTAAAAATTGGAAATAACATTAGTGATGAAGTTAATTTATCCTTCGGGGTTCCACAGGGCAGTGTCCTCGGCCCCACGCTATTCCTAATTTATATAAATAATCTATGTAACATGCAAATATCACATGGTAAATTGATTTCATATGCTGACGACACTGCTGTTGTATTTACGGGTGACACTTGGAATAATGCACGCCAAAATGCAGAAATTGGTCTTGCTAAAATTGCATACTGGCTAAACAAAAATCTTTTGTCATTAAATACCGCTAAGTCCAGCTACATTTGCTTTGCAATGTATGACTACACCCAGCCATCAATAGACTTTGAGATAAAAATTCACAACCAATGCAACAATTTTTCAAATACTTCTAGCTGTTTGTGTGATAAAATTAATAAAGTTAATAGTACAAAATATTTAGGTATTATTATAGATCAACGACTATCATGGCATGCTCATATAGAACTTGTAATGACTAGAATTAGAAAGCTCATATGGATATTTAAAACATTAAGACACATTACTGATAGAAAATTAATAAATCAAATCTACACATCTTTAGCACAATCTATAATTCAATATTGCATACCAGTATGGGGCGGTGCGACTAAAACCAAGTTTTTGGAGCTAGAGAGATGTCAGAGATCAATGCTAAAAGTTATGTACTTTAAACCATATAGATTTCCCACTGAGGAACTCTACTCTATAAGTAAACTTCTAACAGTAAGAAAACTATATATATTGCATACAATTTTAAAACAACATAAGGCTCTAATATATGACCCCAATATGTACAACAAAAGAAGGAAATATACGGTAATACAATTGGCTGCGGTAAATACTACATTTGCAAAGCGACACTATAACACTCTGGCTGGCAACTTGTACAACACAATAAATAAAACTCTTAATATATACCCTCTCAGAAATTTAATGTGTAAAAATAAAGTCATGGAATGGTTACTTACAAAAACTTACGAAGAAATTGAAGAAATCATTCATAACCTTGCATGAATCTTATGTATGAGTATGGATTAGGTCACCATTGTTTCTCTAAGCACACATCCATCCACACACACACACACACACACACACACACACACACACACACACACACGCACTCATTCACACTCACAAACACGCGCATACAGACACACATACACACACACTAATGCACTCATTGTACTAAATAGTGTAAGATTGTAATCCTGTATGGAACTGCCTAGATCTTATATAATAATTTACAATGGATATGGAAGAGCAGTGTCTCCTAATACAAGTGTTCCTATACTTAAAAGGAGACGCCAAAACCTGTAACTGTAATAGATTTAGTTGGTGCCAAATAAATTATTATTATTATTATTATTCAGTCATAGTACTTCTCTCATATTAGGCAGATTTCGCAATAAACGCTAAATTCGATTGGTTTATTGAAGTATTTAGTCCCGTATTTTCAATAAAAAAATATTTATATAAGTATATTATAATATTGTATGCGTTTTATGTAGTCTTTTCCTTTTTTAATTTTCAACATTGAAAAAGAAAACTTGAAATTTATTGCTGCCTGAGCTATAACCATAGACATTTTAGTTTCTTTTTTAAATGCGAAATCTTCCTGTCACATACATTACCCATAAACGTTGTTAACCATAAGCGGTGCGATGGTGTCGGCTGCGTGTATTACATGAACCAGTCCGGTATGCCCAACCCAATGCCCCTCGATCGTGATCATATTATGTCGACCCAAAATGTTCAAATGTCAGCCATAAGTTTTTATTGTCGACAAATAATCCAATTTCGATTCGTAGTGATTTAATGTCGCCTAGTCAAAACTAAATATCGCCCAATATATATTTAATATCAGCCAAAGGTGATAAAATATCGATTGAACATGGTCCAATATTAATCGATTATTGTCTAATGTCATTCGATACTAATTTCATATCATCCGATGGTAAGCCAATGTTGTTCGACCGAAAATGCAAATATCGTCCATTAATGTGTTCCAATGATGGTGCGTGGCTGGTGGGTGGTGGGTGGTGGATGGTGATATATCGTGCGTGTTGTAAAGGTAGGTAACCTGTGTTTGGGAACATGGGCGGTATGTCGCCGCGGTCATAGTCCGTGTAAGTGAGCTCACCCTCGCACTCGTCAATGTCGCGGCAGAGCTGGTCGTCGGGCTCGTAGCGAGTGCCGCTCGGGCACACGCACGTGAAGCTGCCCGGCGTGTTGCGGCACGTGCCGCCCGTGCAGTACTGCAACAACACATACATCGTATCCAATGTGCGCCAGCAGCCATCTCACTCCAGATCTAAAACACTCACAGACTGATGCATGTCGCACTCGTCGATGTCCCGACAGGTGCCGTCCGCGTCGTGATGGTACCCGGGGTCGCATATGCACCGGTACCCTGGCTCCAGGTTCTCGCAGCTGCCGTGCGGACACGCGCCCGGGATCAGCGTGCACTCGTTGATGTCCGTGCCCACGTTGTCCTTGCCCACGCCGTCCGGGCACAGTACTTTGAACTCCTCGCTGCCAGGCTCTGGGCACGCCTTGCAACTCACTCCCCAACCGCGTTTACCTGATAAGTCGTGCAAACATTTCATATTATTCTGACATTTTTTAACAGTTAACATATCACAATGAAGAGATTTAACGTTTTAGATGAAAACAGCACATGGTCTCATATTGACTGCGCCATAGAGTAATACCAGTCTGTAGTCGGAATACCTTTAATAGAGTTGCAGCAGCACTGGCTCCTGGTGACGGGGCTGTCGCCGTGTCCGGAGCAGTGTCCGTCGTCGTAGGTGTCGTAGCAGAGGTCCTGCACGTCGTCGAGACAGGCGCGGCCGTCGCTGGCGAGCGTGAAGCCGGGCAGGCAGTCGCAGCGGAACGAGCCCGGCGTGTTGTGGCACCGACCGTTACGGCACACGCGCTGCTCCACACACTCGTCCACGTCCAGGCACGCCGTGCGGGCTGGTGACGGACGGTAACCCGCGTCGCACACGCACTATACACACAACGATAACACTATATTGTTATTGTAATGATAGGGGGTAATTCATTTTTAATGAACTAGAGCATTGTTTTTCGACGTTGTGAGTTGCAACACCCCTCTCTTCGCCCCTAGGGAGGTGTGACAATATGTGACGAAGATCACGGGCCCTTGAAGTGCGATGCGATGAAATGTACGCGGGAGCTAAAAAATGCTTGCTGAATTCACTACCTGTACAAATCTTTAAGTGTAAGGAGGGTGGACATTTCTATTTTAGGCAGTATGGTAGCGTGGGTAATAATACTTTGGGAACCCCAGAACTAGAGCAATTTGAATGACAAAAGAAAAAAAAATAATGTTATGTCCCACAAAAAATTACATAGCGTGCGAACGAGTGGATACCTGGAATGACCCCTCTGCGTTGACGCAGCGGCCGCCGGAGCAGGCGCCGCGCTCCGCACACTCGTCGATGTCGGCGCAGTAGCCCGCGGCGCCGGGGGCGAAGCCCCGCTCGCACAGGCACGTGTAGCCGCCCGGCGTGTTGCGGCAGCGCCCGCGCCGACACACGCGCGGGTTGTCGCGACACTCGTCCACGTCGCGACACGCGTGTCCCGTCTGTGTCGACTCGTACCCGACGTTGCACACGCACGACCAACTGCAACAACACGCATTAACTATACCTACCAATAACTCACTACATACTATTAAGCAATAGTGAAATGCTTTAATTCCACAATAACAATATAAACAGTTGAACTGACCCGCCGCCGTCGTGTCTGCACACTCCGTTGGTACACATGCGTCCGTTAGTCATCTCGCACTCGTTCTTGTCGCTGCAGCGAAGACCGTTCTCCACTGGGTCAAACCCGGGCGGACATCTGGAACCAAACAATAATTTTTATACATTATATTTACTTTTATATACGATAACTTCGATGAAGAAGTTGTTTTGCGTATACAGCACAATTACAGAGCTACCTTCAATTTGTTTGAACATTGGAATTTAAAATATCCCTGACATCGTTTTTCTTACGTTCTTATATGAAAATTCACTTGAGGAAGGAACTACCTGATACACTATATACCGATGAAAATCATTGTCACAGTACCTGCATTCAAACCCGCCGGGCTTGTTAGTGCAGGTGCCGCCCTTGCAGTACTCGAGCGCACACTCGTCGATGTCGATACAAGTGGGGTTGCCATCCACCTCCGCCTCTTCAGCGCCGTCGTAACACTTGCATTGATATCTAAAAGTAAAATATGACAAAATACACGATTAGAGTCGACGCTCAAGAACATAGAGGTATATCTGGTTGCAAATAGGCTGGCAGAATCAGAATCTGGGTAATCATCTCTCGTCAGTCGACGTTCTGGACCACACTCCATCTATCAGGTGCAATGGGATCACTTTGCGACCCGAATATAAAAAAGCAAATTAACAATAGACATGGATAACCAAGCACCATTATACCTTACGATAATAATAAAAGCTATGTTACCCGACGTCCTTGTCGACGCAGTCCCCGAGGCCGCAGATGCCGGCGCGCAGCATGCACTCGTTGATGAGCGCGATCTCCCGCGGGGGCTCCTCCCCGCCGTCCCCCCCGCCGCCCCCGCCGAAGCCGCCCCCGCCCCCGATGCCCCCGCCCCCCTCCGCGTCGGTGACGTTGCGGCGCCAGCTGGGCGGCACGGTGCCGCTCACGCACAGATGAGACCACTCCGCTGCACAACAGATACAACATACATAACACAAGGCAAACAAATCAGCTATGTTGTTATGGAACAACCTTAATAGCGAACTTGAACCCTATGGACCCTGGACCCTATGGGCGGACAGGGTGCACAGAGGTCGCCCCAGGCGCGGCCCATGTTCCTGCCGCAGCAGCAGTCGCGGTTGGAGAGCGGCACGGGCAGGCGCTCCGCACTAGATACAGTAGTTAGAGGAGGAGCAAGTAGCTGATGACATTGTACAATAGTATGACGGTGTACTGACTGGACCCTATGGGCGGACAGGGTGTACAGAGGTCGCCCCAGGCGCGGCCCATGTTCCTGCCGCAGCAGCAGTCGCGGTTGGAGAGCGGCACGGGCAGGCGCTCCGCACTAGATACAGTAGTTAGAGGAGGAGCAAGTAGCTGATGACATTGTACAATAGTATGACGGTGTACTGACTGGACCCTATGGGCGGACAGGGTGCACAGAGGTCGCCCCAGGCGCGGCCCATGTTCCTGCCGCAGCAGCAGTCGCGGTTGGAGAGCGGCACGGGCAGGCGCTCCGCACTAGATACAGTAGTTAGAGGAGGAGCAAGTAGCTGATGACATTGTACAATAGTATGACGGTGTACTGACTGGACCCTATGGGCGGACAGGGTGCACAGAGGTCGCCCCAGGCGCGGCCCATGTTCCTGCCGCAGCAGCAGTCGCGGTTGGAGAGCGGCACGGGCAGGCGCTCCGCACTAGATACAGTAGTTAGAGGAGGAGCAAGTAGCTGATGACATTGTACAATAGTATGACGGTGTACTGACTGGACCCTATGGGCGGACAGGGTGCACAGAGGTCGCCCCAGGCGCGGCCCATGTTCCTGCCGCAGCAGCAGTCGCGGTTGGAGAGCGGCACGGGCAGGCGCTCCGCACTAGATACAGTAGTTAGAGGAGGAGCAAGTAGCTGATGACATTGTACAATAGTATGACGGTGTACTGACTGGACCCTATGGGCGGACAGGGTGCACAGAGGTCGCCCCAGGCGCGGCCCATGTTCCTGCCGCAGCAGCAGTCGCGGTTGGAGAGCGGCACGGGCAGGCGCTCCGCACTAGATACAGTAGTTAGAGGAGGAGCAAGTAGCTGATGACATTGTACAATAGTATGACGGTGTACTGACTGGACCCTATGGGCGGACAGGGTGCACAGAGGTCGCCCCAGGCGCGGCCCATGTTCCTGCCGCAGCAGCAGTCGCGGTTGGAGAGCGGCACGGGCAGGCGCTCCGCACTAGATACAGTAGTTAGAGGAGGAGCAAGTAGCTGATGACATTGTACAATAGTATGACGGTGTACTGACTGGACCCTATGGGCGGACAGGGTGCACAGAGGTCGCCCCAGGCGCGGCCCATGTTCCTGCCGCAGCAGCAGTCGCGGTTGGAGAGCGGCACGGGCAGGCGCTCCGCACACTCGCCCGTCTCGCTCAGGTACGCGAAGCAGCTGCCCACACGCCCGTCTGTAACAACACCCGCATCATATAACACATCTGCATTCAACAATCAATTACTATTTGTCTCCTAAATCCTCAATGATATCTCATTTACACAAGCCAAGCTACTATAATAAAGTATGGAAAGCATTACACTGTTTCAACGATATTTCATATACAAACTCACTATATAAGTTCAAAATAGTGTGCTACTCCCAACCGTCGATCTTGCCCAAGAAAATATCAAAGGTGTTTACACATTATACTAAACGCTGATACTCACCCATACAGTATTTCTTATCAGGAGTGGGGATGAAGTGGGGATTACACAGACAGTAGTAATCGCCCTCGGTGTTCACACATTTGCCGTTCTAAGAAAATAGAAAAAGAGAATATTATAATGATATTTTTTTTATTACACTGAATGACAAAACGAGTATGCCGTTCGCATGATGGTAAACGACACGACCACCTCTAAACAGCAATAACACCATCCAGCCCCTTGAGTTACAAAGTATTGTGTGACATTCCACTGCGCTCGTCATCCTGCGATATAAGATATCCAGTAATTAGTGTGGATTGGGGGCGTTTGGAGAATTCCACCATGGTATACCCTACCTGTCGTAAAGGGCGACTAATAGGGGCCACCGAGGGCCACGGGCAGGCCGCAGGGGGCTGTCCGTCTTTAGTTTTGTAAGTGTTTTAGTACATTGCTGTGACCCCCGTGATGGACGGCAGCGTGGCAGGCAGGCCTCACACTGCCGTTGACGCTGAGAGCGTCCTTCGGTGCGCGGGGGCTACTGAGCCCCCCACCCCTACAACAGGAGATGGGCCGCACCAGGCGGCACCACGCAGGGGCTGTTGTGGACGACAACTTAGATACTTTTCGTCCGAGGAAGCCCGCAGCCGTCCCTAATGCACCGAAGATGGCCACCGCGGAGTTTTAGTGGGTATGCCGTGCGTTGCACACTCGGTCTGGCGGTCGCCCGAAGTTTTATATCTCTCCGGGCGGCTCAACGCTGGGTTGTAAGTCACGGGGAACCCAACATAACCGCCCGGTCGCCCCCCCCCCCCCCCCCCCCCCCACGAAGGCTAGGCGGTAGGGGTAAAGTACTTTCTACGCGAAAATGAAAAAACAAAGTAGTTACGCTGGCCACAATGTCCTTCACACCGAAACACAACAGTGCATGCACACTGCTGTTTGGCTGTAGAAATAGATGGACTCTTGCATATGAGAGACAGGACCGCCAGTAAAGATGTTTCTTGTTTAAGAAGTTTTCCATAATGTACTATATAATAGTGTTGTATACCGGGCAGATGTCGGGGTCCTCGCACTCATCGATGTCCTCACAGTTGTTGGTGGTGCGGTGTCGCCGCTGGCCTGGCGGACACTCGCACGCGAACGAGCCCGCGCTGTTCACGCAGCGGCCGCCCTGGCACAGGCCCGGCACCGCCGCGCACTCGTCGATGTCCTGCACACACACACACACACACACAGACATTACAATAGGGAAGATGCAAATATAATATTTATCAATATTTTGCAACTAAAATGTTAAAAAAACATAAAATAAGGGCCACTACAACGTTTTTATTTTAATTAACATCGATTTTTAACAATAATTAAGATTTGAAAGTAACGTGAAAAGGAACGTGTTTTAAAAAACAGATAATCGTCTTGTGACGTCACACATGCAAATTGTCTCTGTCTTCGCAGCTTGGAACCACTTTTTCTTAATTTCGGGTTAGAAGGTCCAGTTAAAAATCTTTTGTTGGGAAAAAATCGTTGAAATCGATGGACATAGTGGCACAAAATATAAATCAATACGGCGTTTTCTTGGAACGATGCCACGTTGGGACTACCTGATGTTGATGGATTGTAAATTGTTTATTAGTTCATAATAAAACTGATGTAGGTACTTATTTATTCAAACAATATTTTGAAAGTCAAAACGTAGGCATTAAACGTATCAAAGAATGCCCCAGTGGCGAGCAAATATGCCTAATTTCACTGAATGACAGCTTGCAGGTGTGACGTCACAGGGAGTGTAGCTGCATTTGCGCGCGAAAATACTGTCTGCTTGAAATCGCAATTTTTGGTAATAAATTATGGTATTTTAATTTTTTTATATACTCGTGATCTTATTCTACGTGAAATTCATTTAAATGAAAGCAAAATAAAAATATTGCATCTTCCCTAATACTCGAACATAATTACAGTAATTACCTAAAGTGGCATCAACAAAATATCCAGTTAATTTACAGTGATATAAAACAAACTTTCTCGATCCTGATAACTTCCTTTTTTAAGCACAACTGATGTTACATTACAAATGTTTGTGAAATCCGTAATATAGTTGATTTATGAATGTGAGAGAGCCCGTGGTCTGACCTGGCACTCCTTGGTGGCGAGGTTGCGCAGATGTCCGTGCGGACAGTCGAGCTCGCCGCAGTGTTCGCAGGGATGTCCCCAGGCGAGCCCGACGGTGGCGCAGCAGAGCTGCTTGGTGCACACCACGCCCTCCAGCGCGCCCGTGCACAACGCGCCGCGCTGCTCCGTGTAGCACGGACCTACCACCACACACCAGTCACCAGTCACCAATCATCACACAGCATTACTACACTTTCACACTCCTATGTTATGCCGACACAACAAAGTTTTCGAGCAAAGAAAAAAGTCTCATCTGAAAGATCCAGTACGAAACTAATCTATATAAAAAAAAAAACTTTGAAAAATACATAATGTTACTTTCCTAGGAAAATTAACAATGTAACAATTCACCCATAGACTAAAGAGACGACTTTTAATGTCCCAACTCCCAACCTCCTATAGTAAAAACTAGGCAATTCTCATAGTCAAATTATTGACTCACCAGTCCTCCTGTCGATCTCACACCTCGTGCCGGACAGTCCATGGAAACACACACATCTATCAGGCGCTATGCACCGCCCGCCGTGCAGACATGGCTCTCGACAAATCGCTGCAAATTATACATTATGCTTACTACAAAGAAAAATAAACACGTAAATTGATTTGCACTTTCCTCTGAACTTTTAATGGTGACCTCTGAAAGAATACCTAGTATGATGGAAGTAGGCGTGCTGCTATTTTTGGTGTTAGGACATACTTAAGATTATAACGTGAAAGTTGTTAATGTTTTACTGTTAACATATTGTTATTATAATAATGATGGAGTTGCATAATATTTAAATATGCTCACGTTCGGTACAGAACTCGCCGCTCCATCCGGGTGCGCATGCGCAGGTGCCGTTGGTGCACGTGCCGCCGTTCATGCAGATCCGTCTGCAGCCACCCTGCGTACGCGCTGCACACAAGAGATACATTGTTACAAGAAAACAATTTCGTACACATAAGACGAACATTACATGGACACCACGATATGAGTAGAAAGGATGCCGTTAAAAACAATATGAAATAAAATGTATGGTATACTCATAATCATACCAGGGTATGGGTACATCCCTCCCGCTCCACAAGAGGGCGCCTCTACTCCCCCGGCACACCGGCACATGTTAGGCGCTATGCACGCGCCCGGCGAGCCGCAGTCCGGACGACATATTGCTATAACAAACAACAGCTTTTTCAGTATTCCGTGTGAGACATCGATACCAACCAGACTACTAGAGACTGTTACGGTAGCGATCTAAGGTAATGTCTAATAGTACTCCGAAGCCGCTTCTAATGCGATGACGAAGACTTCCGCAGAGTTTTAGTCGGTACGCTAGGATGCATGGCAGGCCGGTAATCCCGACATACCCGCCTCCGCTCCTCGGACGGAAGCGGGATCTTAAAGTGATTTCCCCGCGAAAAAAAACGACTGCTAGAGACGGCCTATTACGCTATAGTGAAAACTGCCTGCACTGCTTTATCTATCACTACTATATTTTTATGCCTATTTCCATACTAAACCCGATTCGATATAGTATACACAAATTTCACATCATGTTATATTTTACATTGAACACCATTGAATCAATACTTACGGACAAGACAGAGAAGAGAGTTTGGCCTGGAGGTCCAGCCTGGACAGCAATGCGTGCTGTTACGGCTGCGGCAAACGTTGGGGCTGCAACAAAATAATATATTTACCATATTACGTCTCCATATTCAATATCCATCCATGAGCGTAGAGTTGTACCATTTTGAAATGCAATAGAAGGTGCAAAAAAAATTATATCCAAAAAGAATCTACGAAAGATCTCCTTATTATAACTCTCGTAACTAAGCAATTACAATTGTGCACTAAAGGCTTAAAATACAAAATCTTGGCACTAAACTTTAATGCTGTGTAATGCTTTTATCAGATTTCTTTAAATAAAACTATCATCTTCCAAGGCCCTGAAGAAGTAAGACGATAAAAATATCAACAAACATAAAGTTATCGGGAACATGACGCAAGTCGCATCAGTAAAGTGACCGCAAACATTGATTTACGAAAGATAAATAATTTAAAAGATTCTATTGTCGAACTATTAACAGATCTGAATGTTGACTTCAAGGTGACGTGGAAAAAGATTTAGGCGTCAATGCCACTATAAACAATGTAAGTTGTTGCATGTAAGTTCTAATGGTTTCCAAATATTCTTATAATAAGCTGCAGAATGAAGAAACGAGCAAGCATCTCTCCTGATGATAAGGAACACAATCACAATACATGAACAGTAATCACACTGCATGAACCTGATGTTGATAGTTCTCTCATGCCAAATAATTACACTCACTGCAATCTCAAAAGAACACAGTAGTACTAGCACGGTGCTAACGGCAGAAAGGGAACAAGTAGTGGTAAATATTCAGAGCACCCCACACATTGATGGAATAAAAAACCCTACATCAATGATCGCACACGAAAGACATACAAACTTAACAAAATATGACGTAATCATGAAATCCAAAACAATAAATTAATTAGTATAACAAATGCATCTCCAAGGTTCTGAACACTTATCAACTAAAGATCTACTGATTTATAGAAATGAAATAAATCAACGACATTCAAAACTAGACCAACGGGTCAGAGAGTATCTGGCGCGTCCTTAAGATACGGCGCGGACCTTGGGCCAAAATTAATAACAACCGACGTATCTATGAGATTCGCGATGCATTTGCATTGTAGTTACATTTTCGTCAACTCCTGTGGCTAATGGCGAATGAGAAGCTACAAGTTCGATCTCGAGACCAAAAGTGGGATAATTCATGGAATGTTTTTGATGAAAGGCGTGGGTATAAAACCTCCACAATCACTCATTAGTCATTGCTACAAACTGTTCTAAGATTTATCGCAATAAAGCACACGGCTCTTGGAATAACTGAGGATTTTTTTTTTTGTTAAATGTGTGCTATCCGTGCTTACCTCGCCGTCCGTCAGGAATGGCAAAAAAATATTTTGCGCATTATTGGCATTGGTTAAATAGTCTAAGGTGTAACGTCGAATCCTTACTCGGCGTTATATTTGGACTGTCATAGTTACCTACTAAGGCATCTTAAACATATTGCTATATCGTGACAAAATTTACAGCACTTAAGAAACCACTTCCATACCGTACGAACTTAATGATCTCCAGAATTTATTCATACTGTTTTTATTGGTTATGGATACGGCGCTTACCAACAAGGTACTTGCTCCAATCATGATTTCTGGATTGCGGACAAGCATTGTGGCATATAGGTGACATTCTCGTCTCATCTCTTGTAGTATAAATAAAGAAAACTAGTGAAAAAAATATGCAATGAACGTGATTGGTAACCATTCGCTGATACGGTCATTGGGTCACATTGCTGAAAGCGGGTAACATTGACGAAAGTCATTGGCGTTGCATTCAGATAAAGATAAGCTATCGCAATTGACCAATGTAACTGTGCTGAAAGCTATAATGTTTTGTTCTTCAATCTATTGCATAAGATGGAATGGTTGTCTAAAAAGAATTAATGGGCCACGACATGCCACATTACTTTGCGTCAATGTACCTTCACTAAATCTAATATGAATACAGACTTGCTGATAAAGGTTATAAGATAAAAAAGATTCAGTAAAATAATGTGACACTTCAAGTTATCAGGCAGTGCTTATAATATAGTACAACACAAGCTAACTTTATGTGCGAAACTTTCACCCACGGGCTTCACGACTTAGGTACCAAGGAATTTTTAGTCTACGATGTAAGTTGTTATCTACAAGCTAATCATCATCATTATCATAAGCACATAACGTCCACTGCTGAACATAGACCTCCCCTAAAGATTTCCAGACGGACCTGCCAAAAGCTAATATTATCGAAAATATCAACTGCCCATCACTGTTTTCCTTTTTAACCTAAACAATTCCATTCAAGGACACTAAGGGCTGACTGGCGTCTCTGAATTTCGTAGTCCTTGACTATAATCAAAACCTGCACTAGGCCAATGAAACAGTACAAATTGCATTATATCCGGTGGGACAAGAGCCGTGTGAATCAATTCGCCGATTGGGCACGCTCAATGGAGACGAAGACACGGCCTTGGGCACGTGCAGCGTCACCGTCCTACTGAACCACGCTCCCTGGACCGCGAGCGTGACATTCGGGAACGCGGAACCGCCCACACGTATTGTGTTACGTTATGGGCTGATTGTTGTGGAAATCAAAAAAGTCCTTTGTTGGGTGGAGTTTCGTGATGGCACGGTTGGATTGTGTTCAGTGGCTCTGGCGGTTATGATACCTACTGCTAACTTTAAACACGATTTGTAATATAGGTACTGATAAATACAAACTATTTTTTTTTTACCGACTTCAAAAAGCCTCCTTTTTCTGTATTCGATCCGTATGTATGTATGTAAATTTGTATGGCCGCGAGTTTCTCAAAAACTCCTGATCCTATTTGGATTTAGTTTTCGATATTCAAATGACTATTTTTCAGGGAAGGTTTTAGTATATAATTTATGAAGATGAGATGAAGATAACAGCAGATGACACGCGAATGCTGGAATCGTATATGTATAATGCATTGTTTACACCATTCCATAATTTACTTACAAAAAAGCAATAAATAAAAAAAATTAACAAAAAATAAACCGACTTCAAAACCACTACAAATCAAAACATAATAAAAATTTGTATTCGCTTAGTATGTACTAAGCGAATACAAATTTTAATTATTGTTTGATTTGTAGTGGTTTTTTATTGTATCGCACATTTCAAGGGGTGAACTGTGAGTCAATCCATGATCTTATTAGCAATATACTCAATATTTTCTTTTGTACAAAATTGTTATGGCGTCATAAAAATTAGAAAAACATACACAATGTGGACTTTTTGTCTATAATATACAAAATTATAATCGTTGTGTTGTTTTTTTATTAATAGTAAAATACTATCATATCTTATTTCTCAATCGGTAATCAATTTCTGCGGGAATTCCAATAGGTAACTAGACTATGCTTACGTTGAATTTAACCCTTCAAGCCCCGATTATATATGTAGATGTATGGGAAAACCCTATATATATGGACACCGGTGTCCGTCGCGGCGCTTGAGGAGTCAATGCCTATGACACAGGAATGTTACCTGATGCTACATACAATGTTAAATCAAGCGCTTCTATACAAAGTTTGGTTCAAACTTCAAAGCTTTCATTTGACTGCTATTATTAAAACAAAAACAAAGTAAATTAAAACCTCAAAGATATTACAACAATCTTTATAAAAGAAAGACATGTAATCACGTCTCGTCAGAGTCGTCGGAACCCGACGCGGTGGGAATATATAGATGGTTATCTGCGGAGCGGCGCGACGCTACGTCACACGCCGTTTTTAATGCTAATCCAACACGCATAAAGTTTTGACCACGCCGCGAGCGGTGCTGCGGGCAGTGTCGCAAAATAAAGACCCTCTCCCTAGGTTGTCTGTCTATATGTCTGAACACAATAAACTCAAAAACTACCGAACTAATTTCCATTAAATTTGGTATGGAGATGGAGTATAATCCTACTAATATTATAAAGGCGAAAGTTTGTAAGAATGTCTGGATGTATGGATGTTTGTTCCTCTTTCACGCAAAAATACTAAATGGATTTCGATGAAATTTGGCACACAGGTAGATCATGTCCTGGAATAACACATAGGCTACTTTTTATCCCGGGAAAATAAAAAGCGGGACTTTTATCCCGGAAAAACTTTTTAACGCGGGTGGAGCCGCGGGCAACAGTTAGTATTAGTATATAGAGTACATCCCGATCAAAACCTAAAGATAAAGTAGCAGGTTGGACTTCACATGATAATAGGTCATCACCCTTTCTCATGAACACTCCATAGCGAGATAAATTGTCAGTATTGCAGACACTTATGGCTAGGATTGGAAAAGACGAATACATTTATAGGACCTCCCAGAATTTCACCAGCCGCATAGAACACAGCAAAACTGCCACAGCAGGGCCTTTGAACCTGTCTACATTACACATATCATTACATGCAATATAGTTCTATCATTTTTAAAAAAGCCAGTTCCGTGTTATTCACAACATAGCCCTGGTACGGCTCGGACTTGGCGCGACTGTGTCCAACGCTTTAATGTTATTGCATAGTCACTGACTGTGATTGTAGATTTAACCTTTAATGATATGGCTATATACAGGTAGTATGAAGAGACAAGAGAAAACACACAATATAATGTATTAAAACTCTTCAGCTTCGACTGCATTAACGGCGGTTCTTAACATAAAATACCCCTATAGAACTCAATGTAGCTTCTTATATGTGTCATGTACAACCACGTGGCTCACTACTCGTGTTTCTTTGCTAGTACATATAACTGTTTATACATAGAACTGTTACAACTAGATAATATCCTGCAAGGGATTGCGTGACTAAAGAGAAAAGCTCAATATCATTATTGTTAGCAAATTGTGAACCATGCGTGTACACCCTTTACAACTCCACCGCTTCAAGAATAAGTCAACGCACTGGTCTTACTTCCGGGGGTCACGGGAGGGGCCGTCCACCTATTAGTCTAGCCAACTTCTGTGACCCCCGTGATAGACGGCAGCGTGTCTCACGCTGCCTCGGACGCCGAGGGCGTCCTTCGGTGTACGGGGGCTTTTGAGCCCCCGCAACAACAGGAGAAGGACCGCAACAGCGGTACGCGCAGGGGCGGTTGCGGACGACAACTTAGACGTGAGTCGGAGGAAGCCCGCAGCCGTCCCTAATGCGCCGAAGATGGCCACCGCGGAGTTTTAGTTGGTATGCCGTGCGGTGTACATAGGTTAGGGACTCGGCGCGGCGGTCGCCCGACGTTTTCCATGTCTCCGGGCGGCTCAACGTCGGGTCGTAAGGCACGGTGAACCCAACATAACCGCTCAGTCGTTCCCCTTGAACACTGGGCGGTAGTGATAAGTCACTTTCTCCGCGTCAACAAAAAAAAAACTGCTCTTACTTTCTTCTTTATTTACAACTACTGATTACGACGATAATAGTTGCAATGGTTCTAATAACTCACCCAACAAACTGTTTTGTAGTGCGATCGTCAAGTGTCCTCGGGCCGCGCTGCCAGTGGCGCGGGCGCAGCGTGCTCTGCGGGTAGCGCGGCTCGCAGCCGGCCACCGCCAGCAGCGCCAACGCTGCCACTATCCGACACGATATCATCTTGGCACCATCACCCTGTTGCACATAAAATTACTAATTAGCGATAACATCACTGGCACAATATGGGCATAACGTTATTCATAGACAGCTTATCGAACAATTACAATACAGTCTGTTTAAGTTTTTTAAATTACAATCAATAAAAGAATTATTCACAATATGAATGAAAATAATTAAGATCTTTGCTCTTTTGATGTTTTATACATAAATTTTTTTCTTAAATTATAAACACACTTAAAACTCCATGTCTCGTACGAATTCATAGAAAACGGAAATATAAACCTTTTAAATAAAGCTCTATAATTATGAATAAGGTACTTTGAGATACAACGATAATAATATAATTACTCTAAGGTAGCAACATCCTAAGTATTTAATTTTTCTATCGCATTGAACGACGAGGCGAGCACGCCGTTCGCCTGATGGTAAGTGATACGACCACCCATAAACAGTAGCAACACCATCCAGCACCTTGTGTAACAAAGTAATGTGTGGCATTCCTCTGTGCTCGTCATCCTGAGACATAAGATGTTAAGTCTCATTATGTCCAGTAGCTACACTGGCTGCGATATCCTTCAAACCGAAACACAACAGTGCATGCACACTGCTGCTTGGCGGTAAAAATAGACATTGCAGTGGTACCCACCCAGACGGACTCTTACATATGAGAGACCTACCACCCGCACGTAAATCTACCAGTAAATAAAAGTAATGCAACCGTACGAAACAAAATAAATAAGTTTTATTTAAAAATGCAACGATAATTATTATCTTAAGACCTTGACGTTAACGTTGCAGATCGAGAGAGCACATTTTGGCACAAACCTCATGTTTTATAATACATATCAATAACTGGTGCAAGATAACATTTGACTTTTGATTACATTTTGTTTATTTTCATATTTACATTGATTTCAACTATCAGTTATGAGAATAAAAAGCTACAAATAAATACCGCATGTTTTGAATGACTACCAAATGGCACATACAATGACATCTAGGATTAACGTTATAACGACTCTTTAACCCGGCAAAGTGCACGATAAAATTTTCATTCGGGAAAAGCACTTTCACCCAAACAGAACCACGAGGAAAATCGATTAAAAACTTGTCAAAGATGTTACATAAACCGACGTAAAAAACATTTTCCACACAATATACGATGACCAAGCTAGAGTTACTATTAAAATGTACTTAGCCCGCTCTACGATGAAGCAACGCGAAAATGTGAAGAATTTACTACGTCTGTAAATTATGGTTGTCAAGATGGAAGTCGTTACTCGATGTCACGCTGTGATTTATTTCCTATAGTTTTAGCAAAGGTGTCGTACCTACACTTCGAATTACAAAGTATGGCGATCGTTATGCAAACATTTAAAAATTATATGTTCAAATTGACAATAATACCTCTTTATAATATTACTTAAGAAACATTTCAATTATAAAGAAAGTGAGATCCAGCCGTCATAAAGATATTCAGTGCTACGAGATAGTGCAGCGGGAGAAGGGCGGCAGCGGCTGGCGGGGTGGTGCGGGGGTGCCGCGAGCAGCGGGGCGGGGGTCAAGGAATCTGTGCCGAAATGATAACGAGGGACGTCGACCCGCACCATTGCACTATACGCACCAATATCGGCTATATTTAGTGTACGGGTGGTTGGAAATGTCGTCATTATCAATACGAGAGCTTAAAGCTCGGCGCACATACAGTCAACGCTACGCATGCTGTATCGACTGCGGGAATGAGCGCATCGTTCGCGCTACGGAAGAATATGACCTTACCTAGACTAAACGAGCAAGTACTTGTTTCGGATTTACGAATGCCTAAAACAACAAAAGATCCCCACCCGAGACATTAAAAACTGCACTGCCATGTCAGCCAAATCGGAAGAAAATAGTGCTCTGAAGCTGCAACGGCCGCATGCTTACCTGTGTAATGTAGTACGGCAGTGATCATGCACAGTTACAGTTGACATAAACTTCACAGCGATGTAGCGTTAAATGTTGACGGTTAAAGCAAAACATACCCTCAATTAGTAATGCTGCAAGACGAGTCCCTCTCGTAATTGCACGGCAGCTACCAATTCAACCTACCCAAACAGACTTCAGCATCTGAGAGACCGCCTTAAACTATATGTGAAAATCAATTAACTCACTACAATTTTAATATACACATAGGATAACCCTAAAACCAATTTTAACCACAAATTCAGAGAATAACTATGGACCTATAGCCACGTACGTGTCTCACGTCAGTAGCCAAATGTTACGTATCACGTATATGAATGTAATAGTTATAATATGGGTGTCAGGCAATCACAGGATCCATTCCATTCGCCCATTGTCGCGTGAGTCAGCGGTGCCGAATGCCGCCGCCCACGAGACCGTCCTCCGTGCAGCGCGAGCTACCGAATAGGTGAATCGATCTGTATTGTTACTAGGTTTTTAGTCCTGCACACTAAGGGCTACATCTGAGTAGATGCAGCCCGATTATACTGTAGATCAATTAATCATATAACATCTCTTGACGAACACGATAATTATAGCGAGGGCCGATGTGTCTCCAAATATAACGAAGGATACCATATGAAAAAAAAAACAAACTCCTTGTAAATTCACTATTGCTTTTCATAAGCAGCCGGGATATTTCTTACAAGTCAAGGGCATGATTACCTAATCTTAAGCCATGACTAATTGTGTACACTTCCACTTGCATTTTTGGTACTCTCCATTTACATATTAAAATCCAATGCGGGTAAGACATGTGAAGTTCTGTTATTCTGCCGCAGTGTTTCACAAAATAAAAGTAAAATTAATTTAGGACATCATTTCAGGATAGTAATTGCATTCTATCATTAAAAACATTCTTAAGGTTGGTTCAGTTGTTCCAGAGATTACCCATTATAAATCTCCAAAACTCTACCACCTTGTAACTTATAGATGAAAGATTACGGACAAACCTCGATTATTAACACAGTAAGAACTAAGAATTTAACAGCGGTGAGCGATCCCCGTTACAATCATACTAACGATGTTTCACTTAACGTGAAGAGTATCTCTCCTTTGGAAACATCATTAATAAATTTAAAAACGCATTCATCATTCACCGGCCGGGACACCGTGCAACCGCTTTGTATCCCTCGGGAGTTAAATAAACACTCGCTGAATACGATCTGATGAACTTTCACCAAATAACGTGACTCCTTCGGTAGATAAAATAAATAAACATTACGATTTGTAGCATATTATTGAGACGTATAGTATTAAATACCTTACTATGTACAATATAGACGTATATTGTATACAGTAAGGTATTTAATACTAGGTATACCAAACACTATGTTTTGTTTAATTTATATTCCTAAGTTTATTATATTGTCATGGAAGGCTGACGATCCAAATGTTACGTGAATCGTGCAAAGGAATTAGTATATCCGGGTCGAAGGACCACATATATCAGTTAATTCATAATTGCAGCAGAAGTATGATCTGCAAGTGGTAGTGACCGGAGCCGTGGAAGTGATGAGATCAGTGACGCGCGCCGTCCAGCCGGAGGAAGCGGCGGCATGCGATTTAATCAATACAGATGTACTGGCCTCGCGCTCAGTACATGAGTTAGCGGGTAAGTAGTTAAGAGCAGCTCTAATATTTACAATTACAATGTTATAACAATCACATTAAAGTGTTCTGATGGTTTTTCTCATTATATTATGTATTTCTAAGAGGATAATACACAATATTACGATATTATGCGCTTGCCTTGTTGTGAGGGCCATAACTGCACAGTCACATAGAACTTTGAATTACGAAGCTCTACTTGGCATTTCATTATACTCATCATCCAGAGACGATAGATATGAAATATTCAATATTGTAATATAACACGGAACACTCCAGCCCTTGATATTTGTTTATTTATTTAGGCAAAGACATGTTACAATTACCTATATATTTTAAGGTCGTTGACTCTCAAACTAGGCAAGCCTGTATCTTAGGAGCCTGAGGTGGGTAATCGAAAGATGATCTTTGCTGACATAAATGAAGAGTACCTATTAGATCACTCCTATTTGATGGCAGAAATGAATTCAAATAACTTGAATTGTTAATGTATCCCAATATTTTATATCAATTTACGCCAGCAACATTACCAATTATAATATATTCCGAGGACATAAAATTTTCTTTTATCAAGCGTCGTTTCAATATTCTCTTATTATGTATGTAATCCACCGATTTAGGCAAGTTTCTTTCATGATGTTAGGTACACTCAAAAATAATATCTAGGTTGTCTCACGCTGCCTTGGACGCAACAACAGGAAAAGGACCGCAACAGCGGTACGCGCAGGGGCGGTTGCGGACGACAACTTAGACGTGAGTCGGAGGAAGCCCGCAGCCGTCCCTAATGCGCCGAAGAAGGCCATAAAAAAAAAAGAAAAAAAAAAGTGTCAATAAATAGCAATCAGACTCGAACGTGGGTGTGTCTGAAACCACGTGATAGCAGTAAATCTTACCCTTGTATAATTTAATCAGTGTGGACAGCATCACAAGGCCACGTCACAGGTGGGCGTCCCGCGTTTTAAAAAGATCCCGATCCGGATGCGTCTTTATCTTTGAGTATCTAGCAATGCAAAGGAGAGGAGATAACCAGGCGAACCCTTCGTTGGTCATACATGCGCAGCTGGTCATAAACTTTTATTAAAACCAATGTGACTTGCGATCGCTGTCATTACATTCTACGATAATGAAAGCGGTAATAAGCGGTGCTCCACCAATGCTCCACAGAAATTGCGATTTTTGTTGTGTTATTATGTAAAAAGCGACCTTATATTCAGCCCTGCACGTGTGGTTTTTTTTTTGTTAAATGTGTGCTATCTGTATCTACCTCGCCGCCCCTGTCTAAGGTCTTTATGATTAAAAATTCTTGTATGCAATAAACATTAATGCCGTTACAGTGTTTGTTTTTAATAACAAAAAAATATATTTTAAACAAAGCCAACTTCAAAACCACTACAAACCAAATAATAATTTAACTTTATAGATATACGTATATTTGGAGTCGATGCCTAATTTAAATTGAACATTGTTTTCGTATATATTTTGTTCGTGTATTTGCGTAGCTTAGCTGGCAATTTAAATTAGGCACCGACTACAAATATACGTATATACAGTTAGTAATTTTTTTGTTTGTAGTGGTATTAAAATCGATTTTATTTAAAAAAAACTCTTAAAAAAAACGACTTCAAAACCACTACAAATCAAATAATAATAATAATATATAATACCAGCCCTGTATTATATACTGCCCACTGCTGAGTACGGGCCTCCTCAGAAAATCAAAAAATAATCAAAATTTGTATTCGCCTCCAAAGATACGTATATACTAAGCGAATACAATTTTGTAGTGGTTTTGAAGTCATTTTATTTTATGTTAAAAAGTTTTTATTTCTACTTATTGCTTTTTGTTAGTTAATTATGAAATGGTGTAAACAATACATTATAGATATACGATTGCAGCATTCGCGAGTCATCTGCTGTTAGTTATTGAAGAGTTCCATTGTCTATCTCCGAATATCTTAATTGAACCCTAATAATTTATATACTTAAACCTTCTTTGAAAAATATACATTTGAATAACGAAAACTCCATCGAAATTGGACCAGCAGTTTTTGAAAAAATCGCGGCCATACAAACTTACATACATACGAGTCGAATACAGAACCTCCTTATTTTGAAGTCGTTTAATTAACCGAAACGGTTTTAAATTTTACCGAAAATAATAAAAACGTGTTAAAAAAACACATACATCCTACTTTTATTCTGAAAAAGATTTAAACGCTACAGTTACGGGAGGGAATAGAGAGAGCGAAAAACGTTTCCTTTCAAACCTTGGTTTTCTGATGTTTTCTTTTTTAATAAATATTTACGTACTAGTTCATACACATTTAAAATTTTCTACATCCAACTACGTATCTAGACGAAATACAGTAACGGGCCTGTACAGCTATTTCGACGAGCCGATCAAACGGCATGATGGATGATGGCATATCAGACTCTTCGCGAGCAGCACGCGCTCCTATCAATACCGATGACCACACCATAGTGCACTAACGAGCGGACATGATGAAATTATGGAGATAAAACATTGGAAGTAACAATGATAATCGTGACCTTTGCAAATATTAGAATAGGTTTTGCTACCGGTTTTGCGTGCTTGAAGACTTTTCCCATAGTAAAACGCATAGAGGATAGATGTAAGAAAATTAAAAAATAACTTACGTTACTCAAGATAATATTTTATGGTCTGCATTGGAATATTTTAAAGTAATTATTAGTTGTTTATTAATAAAAAATAACAGAACAGTAGCCATTTTAAACCACACTCTATATACCGGATATATTAGAAACGTCTTGCTGTTGTCTTTCTTTAAAGTAAGCGCAATTGTCGTTTAAAAAACACGATAATGTATGATCAAAATATTAAACTCCCGCGCGTGATGCGTGCGCTGCGCACGCGCATCGGTCGAGTGCCCCCAATTGAGCGATTATTAACGCACGCCGATGCGCCCGCGCCGCTAACTTCTTACGATCCACCGCTAACGCACACATCGTAACATCTCCAATAGCCCTTTACATACAGATAGTGTACACCGACAAAGTGATGTTTGAATAACTAACAATAAAGATCTCATAACTTTATGGCGTCTTTAGTTATTAAATGGTCAATGAGTGTATTCATTGTATAATTAAAGCATAAACAATAATAACAAAAAAATTAATGTGAAGTTACTTCAATAATAATACAGAAAATTATATGAATAATCCCTCTTTTCCATAGCATTTGCATTTGCAGCATTGCATACTATCGACCTGACTTTTGTACTTCAAATCAAGGAAGACTTTGAAATGGCTGGTGCAGCTCCCAGTTCACAATAGATACGTTATAGATTCAAATTTAATTCATAGCTGAAGTTTTTGAATATCTGAACGTGTCAATCTTTGGAACCAGTGCTCTAATTCTGAAAATTCTTTCACGTATAGGAAAATTCCATCATACTTATATTAACGCTGTAAACAACTTTATCACTTTTAAGCAGACGGAACCACGAGTAGGTGCTAGTGATTTAACAAAACTCTACCAAGTTGTTTGACTATCAAGGTGGTCCGCATTATCAATACGAGAAATAAAAGCAACGGAACGGTGGGTCTAATTAATTACAACGTGGAGTTGATTAAAAGCTCCTAATTATTGTCTTAGCGTGGGCGGCGGCCGATAAATAACTAGATAATGTAATTAATTTGTTTCCGAACGGCCATTGAGCCGGCTTAGTGTGGTTTCGACTAATCTCAAGGGACACAAAAAAGTAGATAGAGAAATTATATAATACATATTAATATACTTAAATCTAAATAGTCATAATATTAATATACGTTACACGTAATAATAGGTCGGGGACAAAGCCTTTTCACATTTATAGTATTTATAAACTTGTAATAAAATCTGGGTACACAAAAAAGCTCGATTTTGTGGTGCCACACGACCTCACTGAAAGAAACCTAATGAACCATATACCCATTTGCGATTCTTCATTGAGACGTAATAAACCCGAACAGTTTGTGAAGAGATTGATAACTGGTGATGAAAAGTGGATCACGTACGACAAGAACGTACGAAAAAGGTCGTGGTCAAAAGTCGCTCAGGCTTCCACAGGCTGTGGCAAAACCTGAATTTACTCGTAATAAGGTGATGCTGTATGTATGATGGGATTGGAAGGGCATTGCAACCATCGATTCGGATCTTTACTGCCAACAACTTATTAGAGCAAAGCAAGCAACTTTCGTTCCATAGCTGACTTATCGCCCACAAAGCCACAAAGGCTTTTACAGAAAAACCTAAACTACGGGCTATTCACGCATGTGGGGGAAATACACTGTAAAGATATACTGTATTTTTATAAAAAAAAAATGGTTTTAATAACTGATTTTTATCTATGTATTAATACGTATTCAACCAAGTTCCCCTTACTGCATGCAATTTAGACATCTTCAAGAAAGGAAGAAGAAACAGTAGGAGTAGCTTAGTACTAAAATAATGTGCAATGGCGTTTCCATCACCTGAGTTCTTGTATCATTTTACTTCAGAGTATGCGCTTGCCAGTAAAATATTCATCATTTTTTATTAAAATTTTCCATGAATCTATGATAGTAAAAAGGTAAACAAAGGTATTTTAGATTGCATCAATCCTTAAATAATCACTGCATTCACGATTCATTACCTTCCCTACTCTAAATATTTATGTTTACATATTATTTAGCACAAGAAATTGGAACAAAAACATTCTTGCGTTTTATCTGCGTTACAAAATTATTACTTTCTTTTATGCTCCGAATATCTTTCGAATAAATACAATTGAATTTATAAATGAGCTCTAGGACTCCTTAACGTGTTTTCAATACACCATTAATCATCAATTCAGTCCTTAAAGAATGCATATTGCCAAAATTACCACAATTACTTCAGATTTTTGTACCACCATTTAATGTTGGCACGCATTATTTTAGATGAGTGGCTTCAGTTTTACGCCAACATAGCAAAGACGGTGCTGCACCTCAATTACTACGGACTAATAAGTTTTAATACAGTGTCGATAACACATTACAAAACATAAAATTATGACATTCTTCGTTGAAATAAAACTACTTTACGGATACGGATCGCGGTTTTTTAATTTATATTTTCTCCCGACGTTTCGAGTTTGCAGCCTTCATGGTCACGGGCTCAGAGTAAGTATATACCTATAGAGGGCTAATATCGCATCGTGCGCCCACTACCCAGCGTAGGCAGGTGAACTATAGCTACTTATATAGAAATGTTGGCGACTGCTAGGGATGGGCACGCGAGCAGCACCAACGCAACAGTTATCGATAAGTACAGGTCCGGCGGCGTGGTACATATTGTTGTTAAAAAATTGTGGTTCTACAAAATATGGCCTTGTGAGTAATTTTAAGCGTATTGCCTTAATATAGATAAAAGCTATGCTGCGAATTGGTGTAGTGCCATGTGGAATGATTTATAAACACGGTACCTCAAGAGCAGTTTTTACAAGCATTAAGAACCAATAATATTAATGGATATCCATTATAATTGAACCAATGGATATAAACCGAGCATCGCACCATGGATTTCTTAGCTAGTCTCCCCAAGCCTAAAATAGTCACGTCTAGTTTTTGAAATATTTATTACCAATGTTAAAAAAATGACAAAGAAATATGTCTTAATGATTGCCAACTTATACTGTCAAGACCCGCGATAGAAGCTATGCAATAGCTTAAAAATATTATCTTAATCAGTCAATTTTTAGGAACAGTAATTATTTCTTTCATTTCATAAACAAAAACGCAATGATTAATTGGCTTAAAAATCACACACAGACAAAAACAGTTACTTAAGCTACATTATATTAAGCATCGCCTTCGATAGTAATAAATACGTATGCTATAATATGAAAATATTACAACGATTCTGAGGGGCTACTGCGAAAAACGAAATCCGAAACGTCGGTCCGAAACGAAGAAACGACGAACTTCGGATTTAACCTAACTACCAAATTACTTCGGATCCGTCACCGTTGAACGAAGGTTTCACGCAGTTTGCGACGCTTCCGACTTCGTTCAACACTTTCGTCACGCAACAACTCTTCATAAAGAAGGATCCGTAACACTTCGTAGTAAGAAAACGTGCGATCCGTCACCCGAAACTACGGATTTCGTTTTTCGCAGTAGCCCCTCTGGTATCGACGCGTAACATCACTATCGAAAAAGCGGGATGCGGGGCAGTGCGGGGGGTACAAGTGTTCGCCTCCCGAGCGTCTTTCATACCGCGAGGCGTAATTTCAATTTTACCTAAAAATATGCTGAAATATGGCTTGCCTGTGAAACGTGATATTAGAATTCTGTTAAGTGTGTTTCCGAGTGTCGTTTTTACAAGATTCCACAGAATATTTAACCATTTTGCAGTATTAATAATCAAATATTCGCATAGATCTCACTCGCGTGTGCTCACGCCGTTCCTACTCGAGTGACTACAAGCGCTTGCGGCCGGCGCAGGACGATGTTCCCACCCGTGCCTATTGTTCCCACTTGCATACGCGCTCTCTATAGGTATATACTTACTCTGAGGTCACGGGGCACGGTCACATTCTTCGTTATTAAATAAACACAAGCGAAACTCTATGGTGGAATTTTCTAATTCTCTTTGATCTTGAATTACGCAATTTTGTATACCCTGCACCAAATTCAGTTAAAGGGTCAAGAAAAACTGCTAATTTATTAATTATCATAGGTTTTTACTGCGTTGGTTATAAATATACAAAATAACGGGCCAAACCCTAAACCGAGAAAAACACCATAAACATATCGGAATCAATAAAAACCCATAACAGTACCATAAAATGCAAGATTACGCACCACCATAACATTTGTATAAACAAACGCCAAATAATCACGATTCGTGGTAATATAGAACCATATCGACCAGACGGGCGGTAAAATAGTGACTGCTGGTTTTACGTTTTCGATCGCGTTTAATTTCTTTTTAGAACAACGAGCTCGTCGCTCGGGATTAGTAAATACCTCGATCGCCCATAAAACAGCAGATATACATACCATATATTGACACAAGCTAATATAACGAAGATTTTTTAAATTAATTACTAAGTAAATTACTTATCGGGCATAGAGCCTTGAGATTTTACGCCTAAGATGTCAAGGACAATGCAGTGCTATAGACTACCTTGTAATAAAAAAATATGAATCGCATTGATACTTTTTTGGGCGGTAGCTCTTAACAACATTTTTTAAGTAATTATACTCACATCGAAAGCAAAAATCCTGATTTGATCAATCCCAAGACCCCGCCTATTGCACAACCTTACGAACACAAAGCTAAAGATCCGAAAACAACCAAGCCGCTGTGCATACTTACACGTAAACATTACAAACGAGGTGGTAGTGTCGACGAACGACAGACAGCCGGGCGCCCCAGACATCATGATTGATCGAACATTAATACGTGGATTATGCGCGTCAGCATTCCACTGGTACTCTTCAATACTAAAGGCTTTTTAATCACAGTTTAATATTACTGTATTTTCGATTGCGTATAATCAAATGTCCGGTGCGAGGTGTGCTATTTATAGTTTTTTCCACGCTGTAGTAGAGAAGTTTCGACGGTAATACACCAATGCATTTATACTATACTAGCTTTTGCCCGCGGCTCCGCCCGCATTAAAAAGTTTTTTCCGGATAAAAGTCCCGGTTTATATTTCCCCGGGATAACAAGTAGCCTATGTGTTAATCCAGGACATGATCTACCCGTGTGCCAAATTTCATCGAAATCCGTTCAGTATTTTTTGCGTGAAAGAGAAACAAACATCTATACATCCAGACTTCCATACATACTTACAAACTTTCGCCTCTATAATATTAATAGGATGAAAGAAGCAATAGTGCAGTGAGACATGGACGGTAGGCATTGTAACAGAATTGTAGCCTAAACTTTGTCTCATACTAGTAGGAGAGTCTGCACACGGTACTAGGAATAACATGACTACTAATATAAAAACAAATACGACTACGGAAACAAGCCTATAAAAACCAAAGAACCGCATGAAAACATCGGCTGAAACGATTACAATGAGGACTTGGGCCCATGTCGCTGTATTAATGTCCTTGCTAATGTAAATGATCGAGTTACAATTTAAAACTCAGATCACAGACAAAATGATTGATGATCTGTACTGTAAGTTTGTTCTGTGTCCAGTAAATACCCGGCGCATGAGACCTGTCAAATGGAATTACGCAATCCCTGCACAATAGCACTACTTGATGGTAACTCTGATGTAATTTCAAATGAGAAAATAAATGAGGAACGTTTTTATAGCAATAAAATAGTAAAAGCCGTAAATCCTAATATAAGAGGGATAGTGATCTTTGAAGAAACAGAAGGGATATTGGGGACTGGACAGAGATATGTAGCATATCTGAATTCTCACTAAACTTGAAGCACTAAGTCTGTAAAACTGGTGAAATCTTGGATTGGATATCCATCACATTTAAAGGATAATCAAAAATGCAACCGGTACCCACAAATCACAAAACAGATGCTAGTCGTTTTTTTTTTCTTTTTTTTATATAATACGATGATGATTAAATAAGCTCTTATCATAATAGAGAAGAATAATAACTTTGAAATCACTGGGAGTATACACCTTCCAACCGATCGGGATGCATCGAAGTAGCCTCAACGTATGGTATTTAATATTGTTAGGTTTTTGTTCCGGAACGATTAAATGAAAATATGACACAGCAGTGCAGGTTAAGGAAAATAAAGTAAGGTTGCTAGATAGATCAGGCCTAGGATACTCGAATTATCATCGATCGATCTTTTTGATCGTCTACTAACTCTACAATAAAAAATATTATGTATGGGCTAAATTGACATTGCTTAACATGAAATTCTTCTTTGATAGAGTAACGACTAAATATAGCACAACGTTTCTTCTCTTTCACTTTAAATATACTGTAATAGACTTACCAAATTATTTCAAACACAAAAAATCACACCATTACAAATTTATTAACACCATTCTAGCCACAAAATTCACAAAAACAAAATACCTGCATATCAGGCCAGGATACAGATAAGTAAAACAAACGCGGCTAATTACAATAGCGGCTGTCGGCCCCGCATGGTCGTGAGGATGATTGATGCGGCAGCGCGCGTGTGACAGCGCGGACGACACCACCGTAATTAGCTTAAGGCAACACTCGCTTAGCTGTTATTGCTCCAATAAAACTTGAGGTAATCGGTACGACTCTCAGGTTCAATCAAGGTTATTAAGCTGGATAGATTTATATGAATCTTTATGGGTACCTTGAAGTTATGATGATGGTCCACCTGATGGTCAGTAATCTGAACCGGCCATAAAGACCCATAGTACCAGAACAATCATGAGTTCGCTGCTGACTTTAACGAAGGGAAGAAGGTGTTTAAGGCTCATAAAATATTAGCTATTTCTGCCTCAAATTGTGGGCACAAGTATTGCAGCTAAAGACTTCTTTCACAATTCACATAAACCTATTATCCCTAAAATGTTGCTTGTCTCGGAATCGAAACTTCTTCAAATACAGGGTTATCTCATATATTAAAACGGGACATAGAGTAACCATCATAAAATGTTAACCGACAACGTTTATGTTCATTACGTTTTCCGCAAATAAAATGTTGTATCTTACATTTCACTGTTTATAATCTGTAGAATTTTAACGCCTGTAGTAAATCTTCGCCTCGTGTAGTGGCAGCAGATTGTACTGAGTAACCAATAAGATCTGAGTTCGTTTTTCTACTACGGAATTGGATATAACCGATGACGTGTTGGAGTAGAGTGTAGAGATAAGAGAATAGTTGCGAACTGCAATTATGCCAACAGCGACAAATTCGGAGATTTAGGTATTAACCTATCGTAGGACAAAATTAAGTTCATCGAACGAAATCTAGCACATATCTGGGAAAATGCGACGAGTATATCAATTGTCGGGGTTACTGGCATAGCTTACGCTACGGTGAAAACCTATAACCTAGCCCTCTTTGAAACATTAAATGGGTCTGAGATACCGAGAGTACCAACAGACTAGTTACCAGTACCTACTTCTACAGGGCTATTAGTTTATGTGTATGTAATAAATTGTTTTAAATAGGTTAAAAACTTACATTCATAGCGGCCTGTTTTTAATTGATAAAATATATTCATTCATAATTCATAATAATATTTGATAACATTACATTCTATGTATAGATAACTATATTAATGTCAGGTATTTGATGGAGTCACGTTGTGGCATGAATGGCCGTAATGGTATGTGTCAATCCAAGTGGATTGGCAGCGTAGCTGTTGCTTGTTGTTTTCGTAGCAAAACATTTGGTTGGGTGGTCCTGAAATTTCTCAGAATATAATTATTATTCACGTAGAGCAGGTTATTAAATACCGAATTAAAACTACTACATTAAAACGTGATTCTCAAAGTCATATTTTAAAGGTACCGCGATGCCTGTGATGTTGTGTTCTAAAGGACCCTAAGCCCCCGAACTTTGCTTAATTCATTACCATCACACATATGTTGTTCATTTTCCGACCAACTGCTACCAATCTACAATGATATCGCATTATTATTTTCGAGCAAAATGTGAGGTCCGGCCGGGTCGCGGGTTTCTTGCTAGATAAACACAGCATTATCGCTCGCTATATAATTCATGACGAAATTACGTATCTTAGTCGGGCACTATTATTAGGTCAAGGCCACTCGCTGAAATAAGTGCTATATACCATAGTAGACTGACATGATTCTAGCGACACGGCCGAGGGACACGTCACGTGAAGTCACTCGTTGGGTGACATTATATTTGAACTAGTCTGTACTACGATTTTAACATCCTTTGAACGACGTTCTCCAAATTTTATGATACCTTTTATAAAACTTCTTGCTGATACTTTTTAAGGTGACCAGATTATGTAATATTATTTATGCACAGTCAGCGAAACCACCCGCAAATTAAAACAGCTGATAGTAAGTTTCACATAATATGATGATACTGAAAATATTTTAAAAATTATTTCATTACTGTTATGTATATTGTATACTTACAAAATTTATATTAAACACTCATAATTGACATACGGACACACACATACACACACATTGAGAGACAAAAAGGGAGAGACATGCAGACCCGTGCACACACACTCACATGCATGCACACGTACACACATACATATACACACTAAGCCGTGTTACTTTTCCTACTTTTAAACATTTTGAAATATTGCATAGAATTTAAGTTACTCTAAGCTGTATATTCTTGTTTTGTTTATTTTAAAAGAAAACTAAATTTTACGTTAATGTTTTTCTTACGACTCCCATAGGACAGGCTTGGCCTAGTTTGGGAGTTATTGTAAAATAATGTCATTGTATAAAACGTTTCTATTTTCACAATAAATTTATTTCTATTTTGGTAAACGCAATGACGATGTCTCGCTTTGGCATGTGTTGGTGATTCTGTGTCCAGTTAAACTTCGTTATTGGAAGAGACAACTGTTAAGTTGCCCTAACGCACGATGAAAGCCGCAACGCATATTTTTACTCATTTGCAGAAATTATATGAATTAGTTTTTACGATGGGCCACCTGCGTCTAGATTCAAGCGGATCGTTTAAGATGCTTAATCGTGTCATAAAGAATTGCCTTGTCCAACAAAAGCACCAAAATGAGGTTACATGCACCTGAAGGAAATCCCAAAAATACACAATGATTAATATCAGTCGAGTAATCCGATTCCGGGGGCTAAAGGTTGCGCCGCACGAGCGACACTGCGACAGTCCGGTACAAAGATTACTCGTCAGTCAGTCGGTCAGTCGATGCGGCTTGATTCAATACGCTTAATTTATAAGGATTCACTATGAATTCTTACCTATTGATTACGGGAAATGGGCACACGTTTTGAAATCAGGGTAATTTGATGACCTCAATTCTAGGGAGAGTTATGAGGTCGCTAATCTTTATTCTTGTACGAATCATGTAACTCTATTTTTACCCGTGGTTCTTTACAACTGACTTTTTTTTGTAAACATCTCTAAGCCTGAGGGTAAAACACTTCCTTAGATCATTATTTTTGTCTCCCGCTTTGCTATGGACGGAAGTGGACACTTAATATTTTCAACTCCTCCCTATAATTCTAAATTAATTAATTTCGTTGCGGATTAAAGACAAATTAATGTTCCCTGAGACACGCCAAGCTTTACCGCTCGGTGTCTTAAAATGCATGCCATTGCTGATCCTGGCTTACAGGAGTTGCAGGGGCGCGTGTGAGGACGGGAAAGTCTCTGAATGCTACTCTATAGTTTTCAACATTACTTACTTACTAATGATACGTGTATTAATTTATTTTTATCGTTTCTTCGATAGCCTTGGAAATACTAATAATCTGACATAAAACGGAGGTATTAAAATCATTCCCGTACCTACCACAAATCGGATCAAACATACGTCCCATTGAATCCTATGATAGAACATGAAAGCAACGTGGAAGTGTAACCGTATCGGCCATTAGAACACAAGGGGATGTCTGACGGAGTAGGAAGCGGCCTCGGTGTGTGTTACATGAAAGGGCCACTTAGTGCCGCAGATAGCTTAATGTACCACGCAAATGTGTGCTCTAAGATGTAGTTTATATTGGAATGTATGAACTGCTCAAGTCAAAAAAGCGGATCCGTGTTAAAAGGAATGGATTTTCTGGAATTGTTCAAGCGTACCTATAACTGAAGGGTAGACAGAGCTTATACTCCCACAGTTTGTCAATTTTATACTACATCCTCTGTAAGTATTTATGTATCTTTGTGATCAGCGTCTACACTTAGCAGCCACATAAAATAAGCTGAATATATACCTATTGGCTCGTACATGCATCGAAAACATTGAACTATAATATCCTGCAGACAGAATTAATTATGCGATGACAGAATTATAATTGAACACATTTTATAGCAAAATTAGATTCCGCAACTTTTTATATTAATTATTAAGTGTGGCGCCCGATCGCACCCGCTACAATTCATAAAGTAGCGACACATCCGCATTTCCAATACTTTAAACTACAAATTGCTGTATGCGACTATACTGTGTCTTCCCGAAGATCAAACATATAAAACCTCATAATAACTATTAGTTACACTCAAAATCAACAACCATCTCTATAATAAACATGCATTTTCATAACTATATGTATGTAATTGTAGTACATAATATAGGTGAATAGCTTCTCATAGATTTGTAGTTCAATTAAACACATAAACAGAAATCTGCAATGCAAATTCGTTCTGAACTAATCTGATCTAAATCCACATTCAAGCAAGACAATCATGATAGCTTCCGTGGTGCAGCAGGCGATCACCCGGCTAGCGACTGAAACAAGAGACCGCGGGTTCACGCGTTCAGACAAGTGCCTGGATGATCCATATTTATTGTTGGTATGAATTTCATAAACAGAGAATAGACTGCAAGATTGGACTGTGAGTTTAATATTACCATGCAGCTATAGATTGCTCTTCGCTATAATCCTATGAGAAGGTTGCACAATCACTCTGTTTCTTTTTGAGTGATCAATAGCTTAGAATATTGCTAAGTAAATTTTCTAAGGTTTTGTATGTTGTGTTTCTTGAAAATTAAGATTCCGTTATAAAAATGTGCCACACAAAAATACTTCGATATATCCAATCATATAAACGCAATATATGAATTTATAGCAAGCACCTAAAACTTCATTGGATCCTATTGAATATTAACGGAATTTTAATTTTTAACCACTTATTTATTTTATTCGACTTTCTACATAGTTTATCTTGCGAATTTTTCCTACGTCGATATGGCGATAGGCTCGCCCCCTATTACATCATGGGACGGAATAATGGCGAAAAGTGGGTGCACTAGTTGCGCCTCTGCTTACCCCTTCGGGGATAACAGGCGTGAGTGTATATGTATATTTTTCCTACGTGTATCTCGTTGTATTTTTATTATATTCCAAATAAGAAAACAGCCCACAAAACATTACTTCACCGGAAAATAGAACCGCGAATAAACAAAAACAAATATACGAGTACGAGAGAGCTCATAAATTGTTTAAACAGGTCGATGCTTCGCTAATCGGCACAAGAGTTTAACTCACGATCGGAAATAGACAATAATAACACAAAATATAAAAGAAATGTGTTGTAGCGTGGGTTGCGAATTAAGTTATTTCAATAGAAGGCGGACAAATGAACAAGTTGGTCATTTAATGGTAGTGATTAACAGTTTTTACACTCCTAATTCAATTTTGAATATATTGCCGATTACATGAACAACAAAGCTACCACTTCGCAATGGTATTCTGTACCACCCCATACGAGTGGGTCCATAGTGACCGCATTACAATAAACCTTATTACTATAAGTTATGTTAGACACATATTATATTACAATGGTTTTCAACCTACTCTTGGCACACATAAATCTCTGTATTTATTCTAATATGACTAAGAAATATGTATACAACCGTAATTATATATTGCATACCCATAATTTAATACCTATTATGCATCACTGGCATGCCAAGGTTGAGCTGCACTCCAACACCAAAGCCCTTAATTGTGATCTTAAAAAACAAGTTACATAATCAACAACACCATACTACAATCAAGTGTATAATTGACTGACAAACAATACCAAACACATCGGGAACAAATTGTAATAACTATAAAAATCCCATTGAACTATCCGCTCGAAAACAATGATACGCGACCCACAAGCGAAAAACCGATATGTGCAAAGTGTGTCAACGGGACACGCACACTAAGGACGCGCGGACGCGGCTGCAGAATGCAGCTGTGCAAAGTTTTATGATATACCAAATGCGTAATTTTCTTTCTGGCCCTGTCAGGACCCGTGTCAGGGTTGGTAGAGTCTATAGAGATACATCGATTCGGAAACGCCTGACGTATTACCTAAAGTTATCCAGTATACCTACATTGCACGGGTACTGGCTGCATTGGCAATACACTGTGCTTATCACCTCGTAATTACCACCACCCCCATAAAAATCCTGTATTATATATTGCCCAATGCTGAGCACGGGCCTCTCCTACAACTTAGAAGGTTTAGGCCTTAGTCTACTACGATGGCCTAGCGCGGGTTGGCAGACTTCACATACCTTCGAAATTCAGAGATTTCGAAGAACTCAGAGAACTTCTCAGATATGCAGGTTTCCTAACGATGTTTTTCTTCAGCATTAAAGAGAGCGATATTTCACAAAGAATACACACATAACTTTTAAGAAAAGTCAGAGGTGCGTGTCGTTCGGTTTTGAATCTGCGGACATTCGTCTCGGCAGTCCATCCCACTTCCAACTAGGTTATCGCCGCTTTTTACGAGTCCGCCCTGAGATTAAGTGATTAGGGATATAATAACGCAAAGGGCAGTCGCTGTAATCGTCGTCGTAATATCTCTAGAAGGTGGCATCTATAACACAACGCTGTCGTTGGGTTAGTAGCAAGATATACGTATTTTAAGCTGACCACTGCGACTGATGACTCATCTAATTCTCACTGTGAATTTCAAAGTAAACTTTAATTTTCTAGCCATATAAAACACGCAATTAACTAGTCCGACCATCAAACAGACACCTGAAAACAGAAATAAATTTAAAATGACAACGCGAGAAATATCGGCAGTAAAGAATAACGACCATCCATAAAAACAAACAATGGCGGAGGACGCCACGCGCTGCTCTGGACAAAGATTTTAATGGTTATGATGATTGTCACTGCAAGATTGTTGCGTTAATAGAAATGAAAAACTTACAAATTATGGCTATTATCGCCTCAGCGACCTAGTGACAGCATATAAACACTCTTGTACAGTTGAAGAGCCAGTTGTGGTGTTTTCATTCCGACTTGGTGTCCGCACGTCACTTGGGTCCCCCATTGAAAATCAGCGCTGCAATGTCAGTCAGGCTGACGCTGCAGCACGAAGCTGAATGGGGGTTCCCGTTGTTGGCGCAATATTTATAATTATGTTATAATTTCTTTGTATTTAGCTTTTTCTCCCTTTTTTTATAAACATGTTATATTTTGTGCCAATAATAAATATTCCTTTCTTTCTTTCTCTTTCAGTCGGTTCTATATGGTGTGCTTACGGGTAAATTGTGTAGCACGCGTAAGCAGTCGGTAAAGCAAGCCCGCATTGAGTGACAGACTACCACCCCTACGAACGAATAGGTTCTGGGTTTGATTCCATAAGCAAACGAAACCTATGCGATTCTTCGTTTAAAAATACATGCGTTAGTTACCCGGAATTGTGCCAATTATGACAATAGAGTTTCTCCCTATCACATCAAGAGACGAATTAAACGTATAGAATAGTTGATGCACTAGTTACGCCTCAACCCCTTTAAGGATAGAATATATTTTATAATACGAAACAATGTAGGCAAAGCAAGGCTAAGCAATTCATTATGCAGTATCCATATACTACAGGCTATAGACGCTAAAGCAATAGACTATAATACATAGACAGTATTTAACATGAGTGGTACCACTATCCCACTAATCGTCATTAATGGTCTCATCAAATTCTATAGCATAATATCGCAACAATTTATAAGTAAAACCTAAGTAATACATCTTAATAGAGTACAGTGCACTCGGTACATAATTAATTTGCGAAGTTATTAACTCTACCATACTTTACTTTAATAGTATATTACAAGCTGAGACCTTGATGTTTTAAATTGTTATGCGCAATTATAACATATACACTCACGCTTGTTATGCCCGAAGGGGTAGGCAGAGGTGCAACTAGTGCGTCTACTTTTCGCCGTCATTCCGTCCCATGATGTGATAGGAGGCGAGCCTATCGCCATATCGGGCACAAATTCCAGACTCCGGGCTGATACGGAATAGAAAAACTCAATATCACTTTGCCCGACCCGGGGATCGAACCCGAGACCTCAGCTTTGCAGTCGTACTGTAATACAACTACGCCACCGAGGCGCAATTATAAGTACCTAGGTAATCGTATTCGTACCTATACATAGGTATTACCTGTTTACGCACTTTTCTCAAACAATATATACGTAGTAAAAACACTGTTTTGTTCCACAATATTGATTACACGGTGTAATTATAGATTATAATTATATGAGACTTAAAAGTTTGCAGTTCTTTGTAATTGTACAGATAAGAGCAACTTCTATCGAAAAAAAGGAATATTTTAGGTAAAAACACAGCACATGAAACTATAAATATACCATTTATAGCAATGATGTAAAAAAATATTATGTCAAATAGTAGAGTTCTAAAAAAATAATGTATTATAAACCGATAAATATCTATCAATCATTCAAGGAATCACGAGCTTTAAAGTTGACTCTACATAAAGTCAAATTGTAAATCTAGCACTTTTTAGACTCTACATAAAGTGATCTACAAAAATACAAGGGTGAAATTTAATTATAGCTTTACATCTTAATTTTTTTTTACATATTCCCTGATTTAAGATCACAGACTCTACCATACGAAATTACCTAAACGACACATATGGTGTATGTGGGTGCCTGTCGCCCCGTAGGTACATCACAATTAAAGCTACAATCACAATTTTCCCACACATGTGAATTTAGCGACGGACGTGATACGGGCCGCGGAGATTGCGCAAATCGGATAGCCTTCGGACGGTTCCTACTACGATAAGGGACTACTAACCCTGGCCCTATTACTCAGGATGTGCACAACATTAACCACGTAGTAAAAAATAATACACACAATTTAAACATATTAAAACAACAGAAATTACGTTATTTATTCTATCGTCACAAATTGATATCAGTACAAATCGTAGGGGTTGTAAATTCAATACAATACATTGCGCAATACGATACCGAGACAGGAGACATGAGTCCAGCGTGTCCTGGAATGTACACACTATTTACCATCGCACGGGCTCGTCACGGGGAATCCGGGGTCCGCGCCGTGGGCGAATGCTCGTACGCGACCGGATGACTATATCCGCGCTCGTTGCGCGCTACGGGGCGGTGGCGAGCGCTTGGCTCGGCGGCACGCTCCCGACTGACGCGAAATCGCGAGCTTTATCTGCGCGGGCGCGGGCGGCGCGAGCGCTGCCGCTGCCCAGCACCAGCGTCATGTGCAGCGCTTCCGCCCGCGGCCGGCGCCACTTACGCTACCGGCACGCTACTGCTTTTGTTTTACATTATGCAAATATTTTGTTTTTAATTTTTTGACAAAATGACTACACTGCATTTATTGATTATAATGCAATGCAATCAAGTATCATAATCGATCATCGAATTATACTTTGCCCCTCGATAATCTATAGAATTTTACCGTATATATTGTTTTCAGTTTTATGAATTTCTTAGTTTATTATAAGAACATTGAAAAAAAATAATTGGTTGTAAAAGTTGCACTTCATACGTGTATGCAATAATACATACTCATACGTTTTTTTTACAACATCAGCCATGTATTATATATTGCTCTATGCTGAGCACGGGCCTCCTCTACTACTACGAGAGTTTAGTACTTAATCCACCACATTGGCCTATTCCGAATTGGCAGACTTCACATACTTTGATATTGTAATGTAGAATTCTCAGATATCTGTGTTTTCTCACGGTGTTTTCAAAGCGAACTATTATAACTAATAAACAGTTATTACTTATTTAAGATCAATAAAAAAAACGATTTAATGCCTCACCAGCTCCACAAACAAATAAGATAGTCATAGTCAGCACCATGGACTATTTTTCCATTTTTTCCGTCTATTTTTTCCCGGAATACTAAAGTATCCATACTGGAGCTGATGGTAAATAAAGTGTTTTACAAATATGGAGTCCATCAACAAGAGTCATTGCGTGATGCGTCCCGCGGCAGTTGGCTAAACCATGTGGTACTGGACTTACATCTGCTGACCCCGGACCGAACCACTACGGGCGGCTTTTCAGCATGCGTTCAACGTTATCCAGTGAACAAGGTATCTAGTATCATCTCTAATAAACATTACAAAATTACCGAACCTTTAAAAATTTCTCAAATTAGAAACGGGAAGAGAACTATCGCATTACGTATGTAAATAAATTAGATCGTTACATTAAGTTATGGGTGCAGTGGGCCGGCGTTGAACCCGAGGCGCCCCGCGGCACACTCCACGATCAACATTTACATAAACCATATAGATGAATTAATCAAGATGACGCACGCTGCCTGCTCCCTTCATTATCTACCAGTTTGACTAGACCACGAGCGTGACTGCACTCGCATGTGGAATGTGATCTCAATTTATATAAAATTGATAGGTTTAAACATCTTAAGGAAAACAGGAATAACATGTTAATAGATATAAACAAAAATTTAATTTTCCAGTGCCACAGGAACTAGGCCAGCGTGTTGGACAAAGGCCTAAACCATCTCAGTAGGAAAAGAGCCCTGCGCCCAGCTGTAGGTATGAATATAATACAGGGCTATTATTGGGATTACAGGGATATTATTCCTACACGACTTAGAGGAACACATGTACCTCTATCTTGTCTTAGTGCTAGAATTGAACCTGTCGCTTCTTTTTCCAATTCTTATCACACGCTGCGCTAAGTACACAAATATAATTATCATAATCCTCGTGTAGGTAATGATAAAAGACAGCGCTTTCACGACAGACAACTTCGTGATGCTACTGGCACGACTTTCACGATTTCATCTATTCACTTCAGACAGTATCTGCTTCATGTATCAAGGAAGGAGCGTGGGCATCAAATGCTGCTAAGTTAAATTGTCTGACAGATTAGTTGACTTTAATTAGACAGGCATCATTATTAATTCGCTCTCTTGTTGCTTAGTTTAAGAGTAGATCAGAAGAGGTAAGTGTGGTTTATCACTATTTGGAACTTAAGTGAAAGAATCCAGTCGTCAGTCAATCTAACAGTATTTAACCCCTCCCCTCCACTCTTTGATTAAAACCTCAGCATACGCACATCTATATGTAAAACATGTAACTATTGCGCTCAGCAGGAACGGCTACTTTCGATGTTTTATGTAAGGCCAACATCATCAATTGTAAACAACCTAGAGATTCCATTACAAAAAATCAAACTTTTGCCTGCAATTTAAAAATAGATACTACAGAAACCTAAAGCTCATCGCAATTTCCTTGTTGCAATAAACAAACCGTACCTATCATCATAAAAGTGTTCCGCTTTTCCAGCAAAAAATGTACAGGTAAAGTTTTTCAAGTGGATGTGGATGGCAAATTCCGAAACTATGAAGAATAGCAAAACATACTCAAAGTAGTCTCGGGGCCGATTTTGATGGAAAATAAAACCGGCATCATTGGATTTTTCAAAAGTCAATATTCCTAGCCAAGAATCGAACCTGTTGAGTTTGACAAAAAATAAACACACTGTATCGTTACGCCATTCGAGAGTGCTGAAAAGTAATGACATACGGTAAACTAAAGAAAATCATTTGAGCATTTTACGCTATTCCTCATAGTTTCGGATTTCGCCCTTCACGCCCACTTGGAAAACCTACTCTGTATGCTTAAAGAGTAAAATAGTATATGGATATTATGCGGAAGTATTTGGTCTAGATTCTTGTTGGGGCGCCACCTTTTGAATGGTACATTTTAGGAACTCTCAGACCTCATTTAAGGAACCGTGGGGCGTCACGCGTGGCGGTGGGCGGTGCGGCACGCACTAATTTCAAATATATGGCGTTGTATAAGTGTGGTGTTACGGAGAAGCGAATGAATTCAGGCGTGCTTGCGCGGAGCCCGCGGATGGCAACGACGCGTTCCACGCAGCAGCAATTGTCCATACTCGTGACACCCGCGTCGGCGCTCGTGGCGTTGCAGACCCCGGCATGATCTCAACGTCAATATGACAATGGCTAACGCAGTTTAGTTACCATATTATGAACTCAATGGTTATGTTGGCGATGATACTCTTGTGTTGATGAGCAGGCGTGGAGTTCAAGCGAGCGAGTTGCTCATTTTATCATTTAGATATACAAATACATGTACAACAAATAAATGTAACACTATAGTCGGTACAGAATCACGTAACATATCTGTTATCATTGCATAAACAAATCTCGCTATTTATACAAACTTTACGGCACAATAGAATGTGGTGTGTTTACATTCCGCATGTTTGGGCACATGTCTGTAAAACGAACACCGAGTATTTACACCTCAGAATAAGGATTCTATGATTTACACCAAATGTAAATTATTATAACCCTAAATCCAGAAATGTTATATTATAAGAAGGGGTTTTTCCTAGGTCTATACCAAGGAAAAAGCCCTTCTTATAATATAACTTACCATACCAGAATATATATAGATATATATAGATGTAGTGGACCAACAGTTTAGATCTATTTCAGTTTATTCTTGCACTGAAGGACGAGCCTATACTAATTAACCTGATTTTCAATCTCAAGTAGCGTATTTTCATAATCAAAAAACCTCATATTATTATCACCCTATGACATTTCCGAGGATTTAACTCAAGAGATTCCGCGGTTCCAAAGCTTGAAGTCAGTTAGTTGATCAAAACACACCGTCGGAAATCTCAGGTTCGATTTCAAAGAAGGCCCGTGCCCATCAGCAAGGCAATTCAATACAAGGTTTAAATAATAACTCTTAGGTGCATCGCCAGAATTGCTGTGCATTTTATCGCAGCACAAATTGATGCACACAGTTGGCACAATTTGCATTTATTTGTTCCTAGATGCACGTGAGGAGCTCATAAATTAATTGTGTAGCGGTTCGCATTCAACGTCAATGTGTTGTGGGTGACCGCACACAAAGCGGGGACCTTGAAACCAGAAATGTAATAGAACAAATTATAATTAATAACGTCAGGATCAGAATCGCCTCACTGGCCTACTTAGGTAGAAACTGGCGAGAACCTGGTTGAAGTTGAGAAGTAATCATAGGTGTCTTTGAATCGAAATATGTGTATATCAGTTGTCTACAGATTCAAACCTTCCAATTATTCCAGAACGATAGCATTCTACATATTATCGTGTAATTTCAACAGAGATGAAAAACTTGCCGACCTTTGCTGTAGATACCAAATTAAATCAATAAGAGCAATGCGATAAAGTTGACAAGTAAATTGATGGTAACAATTACAATGAGCAAATCCCAGCAAAAAGTGTCAAAACAAACGATAAAAAGAGTCATAAAGTAAATCCTGTTGCATCACTGCTAAATGAAATCGTGCAAAAAACGTCCGTCAATGTACAGGTCGGTGCATATGTAACGTGGTTTCTATTCGTACCAGACGAGAATAAGTTTTAAGGATCGTCATCACAACAAAATATTATAACTCAGAGCCAGAGACGAGATGTACAGCACAGGAAACTTTATCGAGGATTAGTTACACTTAGGAGAAACTCGAAAAAGCAATTCAAATATATTTGAGAAATACCTAAGTTCTTATTTAGTGTGAAGTCGTTTACCACTCATGTATGTTCTAAGACAACACTCTCTTAGACAACGCACGTCACGTCCCCGTCCCGGCCAAGTTTCCATCCCATCACGTATACCATAAGCATTACCTTAGACAGCATGTCATCAGGAGCCGGCATGTGCTCACGAATTACATCATGTTTCTATAGTTTCGGCAGTTTCGCACGTTTACGACCTCTGTCCATGACTATTATTAGTTGACATTAGATTTATCATTGCTGGAGATACGTAAAAAATTTTTGCGTTGCTTCTGTTGTTTTATGGGATTGGTGTAGTTCAATAATTGAAAATTGTAACGCAGTATTCAAAATGTATCTTGTTTCAATCGGAAAAAGAGACCCGTTGTCGGCTTCACAAATAATTTACTGACTTAATCTTCATTCTTTCCAATAATGGAATACTCAAAAAAGCCTCCCCCATTTGAATTGGATGTTGAAACATCAATGTATCACAATTCTGTAACCTTCGTAAAAGTGACTTTGTTCCATACAATCCTGTAACCACTAAAACAGCTAACACTCTATGCACATTGAGGTTGAGCATAAAGATTTTTCTGTTTCTACAGAACCCATGTTACGCTCACAGGATCACACTTACAATAAATTTTAATACTAGTCCAACAGATTTCCATTTTGCTAGTTTTATGATTGTTTAACTATACCTAATAGGCCGTGTGTAGGTGTCACGGCTTTATGTAATGTCCGTCGCCAAATTAGGATTTGATTTCTTTTAAATCGTTTATCCGACGCGTTACTAATTTGGATCTTTTAGTTTTATTTAATTATAATTATTTTAGGATTTCATACATTTTATTCGGCAGTGAACGACCTTAACACTATAAAATTTATATGTTTTCTGTAATTAGGATGAGCACGACTCGGTATTTATTAGGTCTTTACCTATGAAGATGCCGTTTAGTATACAGAAAGCTAAAATCATCTTTTTGTAAATATTTTTTATTTCTATTAATCAAAATATGCACCCATGCTATCGATGCATCTCTGTCAGCGCAGTGGTAATTTATCAATGCCCTTCTTGAAGAAGTCAGGTGTACGGGAGCTAAGAAACTCTTCAAACTCATTTTGAACTGCCTGCCTAAGCCTGGGTATATTAAATCAATGATTTATGTATATTAACATGAAATGTTGGAGGCAAGTTTAAAAAATATTAAACTTGTTTTCAACATTTCATCAAGCAATTGAAACTAAGTATTATGAGCTTTTACACAAAACTCAATGTGACATGCGCTGTGCATTTAGCCAAGTTGAGTGCCATTACTTCTCTGTACGGCTCTTTTTTCTTTACTCTTTATTATATGGCGATAGGCTCGCCCTCTATCACATCATGGGGCGGAATACGCACGGCGAAAAGTGGGTGCACTAGTTGCGCCTCTGCCTACCCATCCGGGGATACAAGGCGTGAGTATGCGTATGCGTACCTACTACTCTTTAATAGCAGGGAATTTCCTTGAATAGCAACGTCCTTATTTCATCGTGCAATTGTATAAAATGGTACTGATATAAAAAAAGGTAAAACACATTATAATAATTCAAATCACACAATAAGTTTGAAAACAATCAAAGTATAACTATGTACACAAAATCTGTAAACAATCCAGAAGGCACACTAGGCTAAATCTATTAACGTAACAATGCCAATCAGATTGTTTGCCACCATTACACCAATCACAGGAATGAGAACATCGAATGACAGGCTCAATCGAACGACTAATCACTAGGCCATATGCGGCCGCCGTTAGGCCTGTTATTAAGGAGCGAGTGGAAACGCTTATACCGATTGGAAGAAGTATCATAAATGTTTATGCAGTAATAAAAAAGATGATAGTGCTACTAGACGACAATGAAAATTAATAACTTGGACCACGTTACCAGTCTCAAAAACAAATAACCTTTTATATTTCTTGATTACCAGCACTTAGGCAACACTTAGTAGAGTATGAAAACCATATATAAATCAGGGTATGAAAATACAAATTTGAATTTGAACGTAATTTACAAATTATTCGCGGACACAATTAGTTTATATCGTCTGGTGTGGTGGGAACTCTCAGTGGTTCGGCTAAATGGAACATATGCGCCATGGTGTTTGTTGTTACAATCGCTGCGGCTTCGCAAGTGGTCGTGGTTGCGGTCACGTACTAAGATATCTGGCTGTCATGAAGATTTTATATAGAAAATATATGAACACTTGATTGAACTCAAGGCAGCGTGAAACCTAAAATGTTTGATACCCGGACAAAATGTTTTATAGATTGAAAGTAAAGTAGATTGCACAAATATTTCTATAAGAAAGGTAAAAAAAAGTTCGATGCCCATCTTGGAGTGTGACGAGGCCCTCATCCAAAAGTCTCGATTGGATCTCAAAGCCTCCTTCTTGGAAATCTTATACTTTCCCACGCGCTATTGTTACATACTAATATCCATGTTTAAATGTAGAGTACTCAGTACGCTAACACAAATCCCAGAGCCTGCAAAGCCGCTAAATGACGCACCATCGCAAATAATTCAATCCGTGCAAGTTGGCCCACATTTAATGTTGGCCACATGTGCCCAACACATCTGCCAGCGCCTCTTAGTGATGTATTCGCAATCAGTTTGCTAATATTGGGATTTACATAATCATCGAAAGGTGTTTACTTCCATATCATCTGATTAATCGAGGTATTCGTACTTTTATGTGTAAGTTTGTAGTGTAAGAATGTTTAGTGCTCATCTAAATGGAAACTATCGTGCGCATGGTAGACGGACATCACCACTCCTCGTGAGCATCCACGATGTCAATGACATCAATCCACATTCCACATCGATTCCCATTTCAATAATGTCAAAAAAATTGTTTACATACCAATTAACGGTACTGTCACATTAGTTTTATACAGTAACCAAAGGAAAACTCTGTCTGCTCTCTTATTAACATATAGAGTACTAGCTTTTGCCCGCGGCTCCGCCCGCGTTAAAAAAAAATTCCGGGATAAAAGTCCCGCTTTATGTTTTCCCGGGATAAAATGTAGCCTATGTGTTAATCCAAGACATGATCTATCTGTGTGCCAAATTTCATCGAAATCCGTTCAGTAGTTTTTGCGTGAAAGAGGAACAAACATCCATACATCCAAACATCCATACATCCAAACATCCATACATTCTTACAAATTTTCGCCTTTATAACATTAGTAGGATTTGACTGGAATATAAGCCAACAGTTATTCTAATTCTCATATTTTTTATGAACATATCTCAAATTATAACACATCAAAACGCTACAGACCCGCGATTCGCAAGACTTACAACAAATCAAAAGGCCATCACAACCCTGATGAGTACAGGATTTTAGTTATTAATTTCTGAACCATTTTTAATTAAATGTTTGGTTAAATATTTACACATTAAAAACGGTGGATCACTTGTATGTTGCAATCTACTTAGATCATACTATGTAACTATTTTTTTTAATCATGCAAATGATATGAAATTTTTAATTTGTTCAGCTACTTATATAGCTGGCTGCACTGTACAACCATGTTTTACAAAAAAAAACAAAAGAACCACATAATTGCCAAAGACACAAAAGGTCCCCCCTTCCCGATCATCATTCCTCTGGCATTGCAGCCCTTCATCATCAGCCACATGACGCCCACTGCTAAACATAGGCCTCCCCTGAAGATTTCCAGACGGACCTTTCAAAAGCGGTCTACATCCAGTGTGGACCTGCGACCTTTATCAAGTCGTCTGGTCGTTAAACCTTCATAACTTTACTAAATCAACCATTTCTCTTTTTCCGACGTTATACTAGAAAAAGGATCACAACACTACGTGGTTAGTATTCAAAATGTTTTGTTCGCCTTATATTTCAGATATTAGGTACTGTTGGAAAAATTCGCCCGTCATCAAGTGGGATTAATACGAGTCGCTAGCGAGATAACACTCTAGCATCTTGTTACTATGTGTACACTGAGGAATGCAGCCACTATGGAAATTGAAAACAATTTACGGGTTTATATTTTCCATTCAAAAAGGTTTTTTGGGAGTTATGTAAAGGATCTAGTACTGTTGAAGTCTTTTAGAGACTACACGAACTTAATACAACTGATGAAGATATCTAAAATCTCCGATCCCCAATTGTACGCAAGAATGAGTTATGATTTACTCACAAAATGAGAGTTCGATATCCTTCGACAAGATTTGTTCGGACTAATAGTGTTCGCTATTAGTAAAATCGTTGAAGTCGATTGCAATTCACTTTTCGTAAATTGCAAATTGCAATCGTCTACCCAAACAGCGTATGAGTTTTACGTAATGCAATAATCCCAAAGCAACTAAGGGCGCTTTTTTTATCATCATCATCATCATCAGCCACATGACGTCACTGCTGAACATAGGCCTCCCCCAAAAATGTCCAGATAGACCTGTCAAAAGCGGCCCGCATCCAACGCTCCAGCTTTTTTTATTCATAGTTTTTTTTTTTAATTGTTTTTTTTAGTAAATTTAACATGTACTCTATGTAATGATTGTACAGTTATCACACGCACACACGCCTTTATACCGAAGGGGTAGGCAGAGGAGCAATGAGTGCACTCACTTTTCGCCGTTATTCTGTCCCATGACGCGATAGCGGGCGAGCCTATCGCCGTACATAATATAATATATCGGATATACAAATTCAATGTACTGAATAGAAAAATCTAATATCACTTTGCCCGACCCGGTGTTAGAACCCGAGACCTTAGCATTGCAGTTGTACTGTATTACAACTACGCCACCGAGGAAGTCAAGTTATCCTTTCGATAAAATGTATCTGACAGTTTAAAAAGCAACCTTAACTTACAAAAAAGCGTTATGATACTATTCTTCAAACAAAACCAAATTCCAGAGTGAAACACACATCTGAAATACAAACTAAAATGGCAATAGCCTGAACAAAGTACCTAGTTTATCAGTGAAAACACAGACATACTTTCAATTACACTCACTGTTTACTCAGGGCATACCAGATCGTAATTTACAATTTGATAGCGGTTCATAAACGGGATTTCATACAACCTGAACGAAAATGGAGGTATTTTTCTATAAAGCTCTGCATGACTCTGAACTAAACTATTAGTTAACACCTAACATTTACTAACTAGTTAACACCTATATTGACACACATTGGAGATATTGGTGAGACCAATCCGATACACATATTCCAGCATTATATCTTCCAGACTAATTGTCAGATGCATCGCTGAGGTAAGAAAGCATTTCTAGAAGCACTAGTCCTTGTTTGCGGCACCACTGGGTAAACACGCAAAAAAAATTAACGCACTTGGGGATAACGTAATATACGTATAAGGATTGGAAGAAACGAGGCAGTATATGCTGATATAAAGCAGTCTCTTCATATATATGTAACTTTAGAACACAAATCATTTAATTATATATCCAATTTAACTTCTAATACAAATTACTACAACAGAAAGTGTTGTCACGCGCGTGCGCAGACCGCCGTTCGCTATATCAACACAATGTTTGCGCTTCGTATCTCATATCTAATCTGCGTGTTTGTCGCAGCCTCCTTACCGGGCCTGACCCAATTTGGCGCGGGTTGATTTCTTTTTACAAAATAATTAGTGTCGTAATGATTGTCAGGTTTTCTCTATGCCAAATATAATTAGGTTAGGATTCCTCCCTAAGCGGGCCTGCAGGTAGCGGGCAGTCATCTGGTTACCGTGAAAATAATGCCCAAGAGGCTGGCGTGCAATATTACATGCGCGCCTTTGATATTACCGAGGTCTTATTCCTCGGGCTGCGAGAGGCTTTGCCCAAAAGCCGACTCCGGCCGAGGCTTGCGGTTGCATGCTCATGCGCACCCCGCGACCTTCGATATAAGGGACAGAGAGTAGAATGACTGGGTTTTAGTCGGTAGGACGCGACGGTTTCGATCGGTGAGTCCGACAGAAATCTGTAAATAGATTTCCCCGTTATAAAAAAAAAGAAAAAAGGTTAGGTTTCTTGTTACCTCTGTGCCTGCTGACTGCCTCGGTGGCGTAGTTGTATTATGGTACGACTGTAATGTTGAGGTCTCGGGTTCGATTCCCGGGTCGGGCAAAGTGATATTGAGTTTTTCTATTCAATATCAGCTCGGGGTCTGGAATTTGTGCCCGATATGGCGATAGGCTCGCCCCCTATCACATCATGGGACGGAATAATGGCGAAAAGTGGGTGCACTAGATGCGCCTCTGCCTACCCCTTCGGGGATAGTAGGCGTGAGTGTATATGTCTTGTTACCTTCCTAATGTTATAGAAAGCAGATCAGTAATTCTCTTACAACGAACAGTTAACGGTCTTAAAGAGAGATGAAGACCACCAGCCCGGTGATATCACGAGGTATACCGGCAAGCGATGGATGAGGCTCACACAGAACCGGAAAGATTGCCGTGATAGAGAGAAGGCCTATACCCATACCTATACCCAACAGTGGGGGCGAAGAGCTGAATAAAAAAAACGAACAGTTACAATTGAATTGATACTGCACTTACTCGTATTTCCGTACATCTGATCCAAAATAACCTTGGTTCAGAGAACTTAGGTCCTGTCGAGTATTAGGCTGATCCGAAATCATAATACTGACATTGTGTCCATTGTCTACTGATGTACTTGTACCTCTTTAAGTAGCAAATGTTATAATATTTTCCGTGCGATGTATAATGTAGTTTACATGGAAGCAACGATTTTAGAAGAAGTTTCAATCAAAATACAGAGATTTAAACCAAAGCAAAAAAAAGTCTATCCCTATTTTTTATCTTTACCAGTTAATAACTTAATTAAATATTAGTTTCAATCCACTTCATGTGTCTCGTCTGCCGTCATAAGCTAAAAAATATTTCAGTAATATTTTCATGAAGATGGAAACACAAAACCGTCATTTTAAGTGAGATGAAATATTTTAATGATCTGATGACGTCATTTATCAGTGTGAACTAGAGTTAAGTATCCAATTAACATGATCTTACGCTTTATGAAGCAGGCAATATTCGTTTGATCTTGTTTTCGCAATATTATCTCCATCAATAACTAATAAACGCGGTTCGCTTTAATGTACTCGCATATTAGAACATAAATAAACATGATTTTATTAACCAAAGTGCTTACAATTATACAAGAGCAATGATAAGGAATGCTTGGGAGTCCTGTCCGTTTTTGCCAAAACAACAAAAGATTCCACTTTTGCAAAAGTCCGACTGTTGATCATCGCTTGGCTTCTTTTTGCCACCAAGCAGACTACAGTCTCTATTGCCTACTAGTTTAAAATAGTCAGTAAAATTAAAAGGCATTCTAGAAATTAATATCTAAGATGTTAAAAATGCCGGCATAATTTTGTCACATGACAAGAGACAATAATTTCGATAGTCGACACTCAATATGGACCGTCAGATGCAGTGAGATCTCTTTGCCATGCCCGTACAAAAAATGTGGTGACGAGGGTCTAGTGTTTGGTAATTCAAAGCTCTGGGTTATATTATTCTTGTGAGAATGGATGGCGCTTATCGAGGCGCTAACCATGCTGAGATTGTTTTATCTTGTTTGATAAAAAACAATTATATCATTCTAAGTCATCATTGAGTTGAGACACTTTTAGATGCTTTTAGACATATAAAATGTCATTTATTAAATGACCTTTCCTCAAAATATCGTACCAGTGCTTAGACAACTCGACTAACCAGAGAAGAATCAAGGATCTCAAGTCTTTGGTTCTTTTTTACTCTTACATCCGCAATAAGAGTGAGAAAAACGCCGTTTCATCAGGAATTTCGCCGCAGTAAATCAATTAAGCGCAAACAAACCGCATCATCCAATTCCCGTTTATCTTAATAGAAATAGTTTGTTAAAATTAATTGCGTTATCCGTAACCTTGGCGGTAAACTATTGGTACGTGCGGTTATCTCATAAAACTGCTGTTACAAAATATATTTTATGTATCGTTTGTTGATATAGTAACAGCATACTAAGATCGGATTTTTCAACTGTTGTTAGGGTAATCATCGGTGTTATTAAGCTGGACGCGCTCGCAGCACCTGCATCACTCCAAGCTTTACTTGTGCAAAGCTATTAGTGCTCCAGGTGCTGCGAGCGCCTCCAGCTTAATAAGACTCTGACAAAAAGATAACTGCAGTTGAAAAAACGGTGCCTAAGCCCGTGTTGTTTCCTCTGTGGTCGAGTACAGTTAATTGTCATTACACTGGACGAGCGCGCAACGCTTTCGGATCGCTGTGAATTCGGTTGCAACTTCCCAGTGTGATGTCTAACTTTATCTAACCACGGATGAAACAACGGCCCCTAAGCAAAACTACTGTTTCTTGAGAGTTGATTCGCACAGATGGCATACATGATAATTAATTTATACCGTCGGTTCAAAAAACAATGTCGCTAAGGAACTATTTAACGTAACAATTATGTAACATCAGGATAGCGAAGTGAGATAATATTTACTTTACATTATTCAGATGTTTGCGAGCACCGGCCGGCATAGCTCGGCGGCCGAGTGACATCATGCTACTAGATTAACAATATTTGTTATAATACAATACTTGTTTGAATAGGTTATGTCTTCAATGTTGGAATTGATTTTATGATCAAACAACTGAATCGAGACGAGGAAACCGTTCACCTGATGGTAAACGAGACGAATGCCTGTAAACATTAAACAGTCGCAACGCTAGAATTTAATTGGCACTATGCTCGTCGCCCTGTGATATTGAATGTTAGGTAAGTCTATAATGGCGATAATAATATTCATCAAACCGAAGCTTAGCAGACAACATTACATGCACAAAGTTTCTTTGCGATAGATATAGACATTGCGGTGACACCTACCGGGCTCTTAGACCCGAGAAACCTAGGGAAGCTACACTATCTCTTGAAAGAAAGACTGATTTGATAATTAATTTCATCCTAAAAAGATTATGCACGCACGCGAGCAACAACTAATAGGCCACATTAACCATATATAAGAACTAATCCTTAATCTCAAGGTTTTTACAGCATAAAACATTGTCTAATGCATCATTGTAATCCTCAGCTCACAGTGAAATACAGCGCTAACGCAGCTGCAAGGTGACGCGCGACCTCAAAAACTGTTGGTTTTTGCTATGCACCGAGCGAGTGCAAATATTTTTACATATTATGGCCTGATTTTAATGTTTGCGCCTCTGGTATTTCATAATGTGCAGCGACCTTGGAACCGACCCCTCTACAAACTGGTGCATCAATCTTATCGTAGATAAGTTTTTGGTAAATTTATTTTGTTATTTTGAAATAGTTTGATCCAAATTCGCATCAATGTGAGAATTTATGATTAGGAGAAATAGTGCAAGAATTGGAGCATCCGATGAATGCATAAAATATGTTTTTTTACAGCCTCCATAGCGTAGTAAATGTTGCTTGGGTGGAGATGAGACAGACCTCCGAATCGTGACAAAAAAACTTGTATGAACAAACGGACATTTGTGTACAAGATACCTTCCTAGTAAATTCAAAAGAATCAGTGTCCTAATTAAAAACATTGGTTGCGCTATAAAACGTGATAGGTGTTGATAATTATTATTCAATAATGCACGTTCATTGTCAATTAACACTTTTCAAATCGTGATGCGCAAAATGCGTTAATTGTAACAGCAGGTTTAACGGCACCACGGCAGACGCAGGAAGAATTAAGCGTAGCGGACGAGGGCGCAGAGAAAAGATGTAACGGGTTTGATCCCGGCGGGTTCGCTCGAGCCTTCACTACAGACTACAAAACCTACTACTTAATGTAATTATAGTATTAGCAAAAGTTTGTATAAAATTTCAAATGTTGACTGATGAACCACAGAACAAACTTAGGCGTGGCATGTTGGAGTACAATTAGGAAGTATTAACATGTTAACACACACACACACTCACGCCTGTTATCCCCGAAGGGGTAGGCAGAGGCGCAACTAGTGCACCCACTTTTCGCCGTTATTCCGTCCCATGATGTGATAGGGGGCGAGCCTATCACCATATCAGGCACAAATTCCAAACTCCGAGCTGATACTGAACATGTTAAAAACATATAATTACTTGGTGGCAAACGCAGAGCCCTCAATCTGTCTACCAATGCGTTGAAGACTGAGTAAGATTCTTTTTCGGCTTCGGGCATATTGGAATTAGGGCAAATTATACAATTTGATTTATGAATACAGGTGACAAATCTAATCATTGCAAACCACAGGTGCCAGACAAATTCACGCAAGTCATTACAAGTTAGATTTCAGACACACTCACCGTTTCGTGTAAACACGACGACCGTATCCAAATCCGGTCAGAGTCAGTTTTTAGGTCATGTTTGAACTGAGAAGTGATGGCAAAACTTTGTTTATCTCTCGCGATAATTACGCCTGAATATACATAACGTTTATCTCGAAACTATATTTAATATGCAACGTGTTGCGTGGTACACGGAATAAATTCTCTTCAAAATATATCAAAGAACGTAATTAGGTAATAAATGTTACAGGTGTTGCAAACGCCCGTCTGTGCTCAGTGCTGGCTTTCTGTGTAGTTACTCTATGGATATTTCTATTGCTAACTAGCGTGATACATTGATTTTACTTGCTCGAGTTAAAACCTTTTAGTGATGTCCCTGATAAGTAGTTGTGTTTACCTGTAGACATAAAGAATGGATTGCGCCTTCGTAAAGGGCTTCCTATCCGGCTGTCAAGTTAACATCGGATAAATATAAGAAAGAGATAAAGCAAACGGGGTCTACGATGATAGCCTAGTTGGGAATCGAACGGACTGCCGATACAAATGTCCGTAGGTTCAAAACCCAAGGGCTTTGTGAATTATCCTCGCTTTAACGGCGACGGAAAACATCGTGAGGAAACCTGCATACCTGAGAAGTTCTTTGAATTTCGAAGGTATGTGAAGTCTGCCAACTGGCACTAAGACAGCGTAGTGGACTAAGGCCTAAACCCTCTCAGTAGTAGAGGAGGCCCGTGCTCAGCAGTGGGCAGTATATAACACAGGGCTAGTGTGGTATGGTGGTAGACGCTGTCTACTGGTTGGAGTTACCTAAAATTCTGATAATTCGCGCCATAGGTCTGCAGGCAGATGATTTCTGCCCATGCGCCTTCGGCTTTATAGACTTACAGGAGAAAGCGGACTTGGCTAAACATACTTTTGCTTCTTCATGGTGCCCCATTTTATAAGGTTATAGCATAGTCATTTTCTAACGAACATAAAGCCCTTTTCATTTACATAGTATTTAATAATTATGGGGAGAAATATTTCGTAGAATAACGTGGCTAATGTGTAAAAGTACTGGCACTTCAGTATTATAAAAAGTATAATATACTTAACTTCTGTAGGGAATATCATACTTTTATCCGTGAAAAGATTTCTCAACTTTTAAGAGTAGCATAGGCAAAATTTTATTTCAGTTTGTTAAGTAACATTCTGAGAATATACTTTCACGCTGAAGGAGGTAGGTACGCGCAAAGGCAATAAACACAATTGGCCGGCTGATTGATAGGTTTAATAGGTAGTTGGGCTAGTGGCAGCGAACTTGGATCATAGAAAATACCACCGGCACATATTTTACGCAACCAAAGATAGATTCGTAGATACTAATATATTATTATGCATACAAATTCCGTAGTCTGCTGACGATTGATTTGTACCGCATGTTGTTTATATCTACAAAATCACTAACATACACACACACTCACGCCTTTATCTCCGAGGGGGTAAGCATATGCACAACTAGTGGACCTGTTTTTAGCCAAGTGTATTCCGTCCCATGATGTGATCCTATTTCCGTATCGGGTACAAATTCCAGACTCTAGATTGATACTGAGCAGAAAAATTCAATATCACTTTTCCCAACTCGGGATTCGAACCCGGGACCTCAGAGCGGCGCTGTACAATGTATCTGTCAAATCTGAGCGAGGCGGAAAACCTACTTCAACCCGGCTGATCTGGAACTGGAATTGATATCACAGATGCGAATTCAACAAATCAATGGGGCAGTATAAGATGCCGAAATTATTCTTAGAAGTTACACACATACACACATACACTCACGCCTGTTATCCCCGAAGGGGTAGGCAGAGGCGCAACTAGTGCACCCACTTTTCGCCGTTATTCCGTCCCACGATGTGATAGGGGGCGAGCCTATCGCCATATCGGGCACAAATTCCAGACTCCGAGCTGATACTGAATAGAAAAACTCAATATCACTTTGCCCGACCCGGGAATCGAACCCGAGACCTCAGCATTGTAGTCGTACCTTAATACAACTACGCCATCGGTGGCGTAGTAGTACTGCCTCGGGGCAGTCAGATCAGTCAGTCATAGAAGTTAGATATTTTTTAATACTCAACCTCAAATCTACATCAGCAATGTAGGTAAAAAATTTATCAGATATACACATTGCTAGTAATAATTCAGAAGGCGCTCAAAAATACATAACAGTGTGGGAGAACTCTCTGGGTTAGTCTATACGGATAAGTATTATCATTTTATCAAAAAGGTGATTATTAAACCCTAGTAGGAGAGTTCTTTTATAATTTCGGACTCTAACCTTTCTCCGTATTATAGGTCATATACATACAAATTACGATACCGCTTCATTACGAACCGTCGCGACTCCAAACATCCTAGACCTGAATAGCAGTTGAACCGATCGCGGTTAATGAAGATTGAGCGATTCACGAGATTATAAGATAACTGCAAGTGGGCCGTATATACCGCCGTGTCGATAAACACTGCGCGTACATTGTGGTGACTACTGTGATGAACGAAAAACATTGCTTCATATGCAGACGAGCTTCCACCGGTAATGGTTTAAGTGTCTCCAATCTATTTTGATATACGCATGATAATGTAACCCCAATACTCCTGATGGTAACCGGGTGGAAGCCAGATAGACTGTCGACTGACAAGAAATTAGCCCTTGCCATTCGACACTATATCGCGTCCAGCATGAAAACTACTGGTGGTAGGACTCTTATATGTAAGAGTGCGTCTGGGTGGGTACTACCGCAATGTCTATTTCTACCGCCAAGCAGCAGTGTGCACGCACTGTTGTGTTTCGGTTTGAAGGGCATTGTAGCCAGCGTAACTACGGGACATAATGAGACTTAACATCTTATGTCTCACTTTATAACTCATAGTGCTGTATGGTGTAGCTACTGTTTATGGGTGGGCGTATCGCTTACCATCAGGTGAACGGCATGCTCGTCTCGTCATTCAATGCCATAAAAAAATTAAACCAAATATACACAGGCTGATGCGGGGAGGGGACAAATTTACATGAGCCTCTATGGAGGGTTTAACACGAAGTGCACGATAACCTAGTTGGGAAGGGTAATGTCTATTGAAACGAATATCTGCAGGTTTAAAACCCAAGGCACATACCTCTTGCTTCGAATTTATGAGCATACATTTTTATCAATTACTAGCTTTTGCCCACGGCTTCGCCCGCGTTAATAAGTTTTTCCGGGCTAAAAGTACATAAAAACCTTCCCGTTGAATCACTCTATCCAACACATTTATTTGGATAAAGATTAATATTAAGACGTTGATACAACTCTTAACAAATAATGCATTAATTTCGACCAAATTTCATTACCATAAAAACGGTTCTAGTGAGTTAATCTCAAAAGATAGACATATACTGTCGCGGACATTTTTTTAGATAATTTCAAGAGGAATAATTCTTTCATACATATATTTTTGCTATCTTGAACCGTTTTCGCAGCGCACGCAATGGAAGCCCTCAAGGATGAAAAATTTTCCCCGTTTCTTTCACACTTTCCATTATTTCTTCGCTCTTAATAGTCGCATCGTGATGTTATATAGCCTATAGCCTTCCTCGATAAATGGTCTATTCAACACAAAAATAATTTTTCAATTCGAACCAGTAGTTCCTGAGATTAGCGCGTTCAAACAAACAAACAAACAAACAAACTCTTCAGCTTTATAATATTAGTATAGATAATCGTGCAATTTAACGGTAAAGAAAACTTCAGAATTCTCCATAAGAATTTCGGGATTATGTAAAGTCTGCCAACCCGCACTAGGCCAGCGTGGTGAACTAAAGCCTTAACCCTCTCAGAAGTAGAGAAGGACCGTGCTCACTAGTAGGCAGTGTATAATATAGGACTGGTATTAATATTTATATTATTAACTTAAGGATTTAGCAATAGGAAAGGAAAATAAAATTCCATAATAATTAACACACTTATATTTAACATATTGTATATTACCACATTATCATTTAATACTAAGTAATAAGTATGTAACATAATCCAGAAAATCTTTACAATTGTATAGATCATCCCTAAGAATCTTTAATGAATAAGCACAATTAAACATATTCTCAAATAAGTTCCTTCAAAATTTCTACAAAGTTTTTTGTCAAGCTTAGCGCACATGCACAGTGCACACCTGGTTATTATACCAACTGAAAACCTAGGGCTTGATTAAACAATCAATAGAATTTTACTGGTGGTAAATCTCTCATATGTAGGTAAGAGTCCGTCTAGATGGGTACCACCGCAATGTCTATTTCTACTGCCAAACATCAGTGTGCATGCACTGTTGTATTTCGGTTTGAAGGACATTGTAGCCAGTGTAACTACAGAACATAATGAGACTTAACATCTTCTGTCTCAGGATGACGAGCGCAGTGGAATGCAACACAGTACTTAGTAACCCGAGGTGCTGGATGGTGTTTCTAATTTTATGGGTGGTCGTATCGCTTACCATCAAGTAAACGGCATGCTCGTCTCGTCATTCTATACCATAAAAAAAAACACTAACTTGGGTAACACAGAGCCCGATTGCATTGCTTTTACTACACTGAAGCACGTCACAGCGAGTGCATGGCCCTTCGTAGGTATCTTAAATTAGTACGACTCGGTAGTAACTTCGAACGGACCAAGTCATACACACGAATTTTTGTATAACGCTTATTTAAATACGTGTTTTGATATTACCTATTTGTTTCGGGTCTGTCCCCGACACAATACCCAGGTATTATGCATCAAAATTCGTAGATTACCTACTACCTGATAAGCTACAGGCTGTCCTAATGTGTGGTAGAGTTTATGTTTGATATGTTAATATTTTTATAAAAATATACATCTAATGAACAATGTCTAAAAGTAAATTGAACGCCTGAATTACCCGGGGTTGGCATGTTACCGGTACGCGGCTATAACTTCCCCTTCATACTATACGATATAATAGCGTGATGTGCACTAGTTGCATCTCTGCCTACCTCAATAATAGGCGCAAGTATAAATAGACGCATATAACAAGTTCATTAATTCCAATGAAACTGATCTCAGCGCTCACCACTCGTTATCAATCACTCAAAGGAAACCTCGCTGATTGACCGAAGTCATTTCCAATTTAACTGCATCTGCCACTTGCTAAAACTCAATGCACGCGACGACTTGCCCAGTTATTCTATTGCACACTTTAAACTTGCTTGGTATGTCTTTAATACGTCTCAATAAGGTGACGAGCTAATTGCTGGTCTGATGGGAAACGCCACAGCCGCCCATCAACAGTAAAAAAACCACCCTTGAACTTGAAGTTATAAAGCATTGCGTGGCACGGCAGTATGCTCCTCATTATGGAACACCTGATATCGTCCACTAATTACAGTAGCTGCAATGTCTGTCAATTCTCATGAATGCTTGGAGGAAGAAATATATAATAGATTCAGTGACCTCTTCCTGGAAGCACCGACCATATAGTACAGTAGAATTATTTAGTAACCGAATTAATTATCCTTCTAATCTAAACTTATACTACTCATAAATTCTGTGGGGTCATTCGGTGGGTTGAAGGAGATAGGGTGAGGATGTCTTTGTCTCCAATAGCCAAACCATTTTTATATATTCCAACTTTATGAGGAGACGAGCATGCAGCTTCCCTGATGGTTTACGATACGACGGCCCATAAATAGTAGCAACACCATACAGAATTTTGAATTACAATGTACTGCTTGGTTGTCATTGTGCTCGTCACGCTGAGACATGGGATGGTAACTCTCATAATGCCCACCATCACCATCATATCAGCCCTGTATACTGCCCACTGCTGGGCACGGGTCTCCTCTACAACTGAGAGGGTTAAGGCCTTAGTCCACCACGCGAGCCTAGTGCGGGTTTGCAGACTTCACATACCTTCGAAATTTTTATAGAACTTCAAAGATATGCAGGATTCCTCAAGATGTTTTCCTTCACCGTTAAAGTGAGCGATAATTCACAAAGAATAAACACATAACTTTTTAGAAAAGTCAGAGGTGCGTGCCCTTGGGTTTTGAACCTGCGGACATTCGTCTCGGCGTTCCACTCCCAACTAGGCTATAGCCGCTTCCATAATGGCCAGTAATACGCTTTAAACATCAAACCCTGTGTGCTACTTTAAACAAAGGTAACGCCATTTGCAAATCATACAAGCTTATGATCTCTCAATTAGGTATATCAAAACTTGTTATTATTTTCGTCTTAACGTACGTTATGCACCAGGATTTATTTACATATCATAAAAAGGTCCGTAAAACTTGATGAATGGATAATATTTTTAAAAAATATTGACCCACTGACATATTATCATTGTTTCAGACCTTCCACAACCAAGGCCTTATTAAAATAAATGTTATTATCCGATATCCTCTTATACCGGATGTATGTCCTTATCAACTTAGTGCATGGATTGCAAAAAATCTTATAATAAATTGTTTTTATCACTTATAACCTTGATGACTGAGTCAATATATGACTAATGGACTAAAAATAAAAACGGTCTTAATTCAAAGGTGATGTCTGCAATTTGTATGGATGCTGGGCGTCAGAATCCAACCCGGCTCAACTCTAGGGATATTAAAGGCGCAAAATATGGATCTTAGATCCATTAAAATAATATTTTTGGACCTGTTCATTTAAAACAAACTTTTTTAAAAACGTTCATATTAAGTGTCGTTTTTACATACATGTATTTTGTAAGTCCGTGTTTTTCTCAAAAACTACCGATTAGGATGTGGTTTTCGTCACGTAGATGTATATTTTAGTAGTTTAGACTGCCTCGGTGGCGTAGTGGTATTGCGTACGCATTACGAGTACGATTTGCGCGCTGAGGTCCTGGGTTCGAATCCCGGGTCGAGCCAAAAAAAAATTGTGACTGGGTTTTTCCATCTTAAAATTTACTCAGTCGCAGCTCGGAGTCAGGAAGTTGGCGGTGTGATACCCCCGTGCCTCGGGGCGCACGTAAAGCCGTTGGTCCTGCGCCTGATCTCTCTCCGGTCATGTCGGATTGCCGTCTCACCGGACTATGAGAGTGAAGGAATAGCGAGTGCACCTGTGTATTGCGCACACACTTGTGCACTATAATATCTCCTGCGTACATGGCTGATCTCCGTTGAGATTGGCCGCCGTGGCCGAAACTGGCTAGGAGGATTTCGTATATTTTAGTAACAAAAAAGCAATAAATATTTTTTTGATGATTGTTAAATTGCTTAATGATTAATAAATGATTGCTATTTCACGGTAGATTGAGTTACTGGCGCACAAGCTCAAATTATTTGTATAAAATTGCTCCAATGTCCGCTCTATGTAACTTCAGCAACTCTTTGATAAATAGAAACAGGAGCACCAGCAAGATGTGATTTTTAAATTACAAACATAACATAGCACTGAGCGCGTGTCACCCTGATATATTAGATGTTAAAGGAGACGGAGAGTAGTGGGCCCAAAATGTAATAAGATGAAATATGATCTAAAAAATCAGGCATATTTTTTTATATTAGAAAATGAAAAATCGCCTCAATCGTCAATCTGGAAGCGGAGAAATATGAGAAAGAATGTTTTTGTGAAATTATCGATTTTGAGTTATCGATTGCACCATAACAAAAATAAAACCTTTTCACTATGTAATTAACTCAAAGTAATTAAATGTACTATATATACGTATATGCAACGTAGTGCAATTAATTGCAGTCATATTAATAAATAATGGATTAGTTTAAAAATCAGTGGGAGGAAAAGGAAAATTTACTAAAATATCTTACTCGTTTTGTTACATAATACACGTAAAATAGTAAGAAACACCACTATTGCAAATAAAAAAAAACTCGCCAGAAAAATCCACGCACATAAAAAGCTCACCAGAAATTCAGTTGTAGTAGATTTCTGGTGGATTTACAGAAGATCTTACTTTTAGTGGTTTCCCGTGGGGACATTTTAGCGGGTTAAAAAAAATGTTGGCAACATTGCCTGTCACTTGTAATCAGTGCTGCCAGATTAGGCGACTTTTCGCCATTTAGGCTATCTTGAAGAGTGTTGGGGCGACCAAAAATTGCGAATGGCGACTGGTCGCCGTTTAGGCTACGCGAATCGTGATTAGTCGCCAATTTAGGCTACTTCAGAAAGTTTGTGTTTTATGCATTGTTTTTGTCGAATTTGAGGATATTTATATAGCTTTGAGGGTGTGTAAGGCACACAATCATTGAAAACTGGGGACCTTATTTTTTTTTTGCTCTCCGCGTCCCCACACAAGTGGGTGACTTTAGGCTACTTCGAATTTTCGCCACGATGGACCAGTAGGAATTAGAAATTGGGGAGGTTTTTTTTTGCTCCTTCACCTCTCCATATACAAAGAGGCGACTTTTGGGCTACTTCACAATGAATTTTCGGCGACTTCAACCGTCAAACATCTGGCAACACTGCTTGTAATTTGTAAACACGTGTTGATTGGAATTCTTAACTTTTGTCTCATTCGCAAGTATTATAATGCTCTTTGCTCATTCGTTTCGTGCTTTCCGATGCGTTATGAGTGTTTTCGTGATTGTTCTTCATATACAACGGACTACTGCTTTGTTTATACGGATACTGACCCTGCCTACCTTGTACGACCCTTGCTTTCACTCTGGACACCGAAGATCGCTCACACGTTGGACCTGGAATTGTTATTTTGGAATTTTACCGCCGGCTTGTGGATTGGATATTGATGAAAATATGGATCGCTGTGTGAATTGTGGGATAGCCCCTAGTCACTGCAATACACTAGGCCGACGTCTCTTACACGACGACACAATACTGTCAGTGATTCGGCAATGGATTGCACCTCAGTCTGTAAGTATATCCTCATCAAACCACCTACCATCATGGCATGTTTAAAATACATATTAATTATATTCAAGTCATATGACGATTATTTATATTTGAAGCAAAGATTTATTTATAAGACAATGTTATAACACCGTAATTCCTTATAGTTAATTACGTATTGTTGATGTGGCTAATGCTTACAATGTTCTATTTTAGGTAAGCTGTAATGACTATATTTGTCAATCATGCTGGGACTTGGCACAAAACCCAAACATTAATGAACAAAGGAGACTACTTGGTCACCGTAAAGTTTGTCTCCGCTGCGGGCACTCTCTTTCTTCAACGAACCAGTCACTCACTTCATACCAACTCAATCCGTGAATCACAAATATATAATGTTATACAAGAGTGGATTATTCCTCGAACTGTAAGTGAAATTAATTTACTATTTTGTTTGCTGCATGTTAAAAATATACCTATTTTAAATTCAAACTTAGACCTGTTCCATAACATTTTGTGTTGTGACTGGGATTAAGGGTGAAATAGTTCCAATGAATGTGAACTGATCACCCGTCTGCGCAACTGCATATGTCCTCACAAAACATACATACATACAACATTTTGTGTTTGTAACTTTGTATACTGTAACCCAATCAAAATGAAAGTAACTCACTCACATTAAGTAAAATATTTTTTAACAAGTTACTACATATATCATTGTTTACATTCTTTTTTCTATTTTATATCTGTTATTTATTTATTACGGCTAGTCTTATTAAGCGGCTAGTCACCGCCACCACCAAGGCTTACCAAAGCGGGCACGACCTTCAGTAATGAAGAATGCGACAAAGAAGAAGAAGAGATTTATTTATTAATATTTTTGTGGAGTGAGAATGGTAAATAAAACAGTATTTTAGTATTCTCAATCAAAATCTAAATACAACGGCTTCCAGAAATCATACACGATGGGTAATTTACAACAATTTAATTTTATCAATAAATTCCAAACTTGATTATGTATGTATGTTGCAGATACAAGCATCAAGTCATATATGCCATACTTGTTGGGTGGCTGCAGACAGAGCTGCTGTCCATATGATCTCAGGCCCATCAACTTCGTCTGAACCAGACAACCCTCAACAAATACAATCACGGGCACAGGATCTTCCTACAACATCTCCAAATGAAGGAATTGAAAGGAATCAACCGGAATCTACTATTGTTTTACCAGAATATATGAGAGCTATTGAAACTGAAAGAAGATGTTTCATTGAAGGATGCCAAAGAACAGAAAGGTATAGAGTTCCACTTGCAACCAGAAAAATGTTGCTTAATCAATATAAATATTACATCCCCAAAAATAACCGTCTTTGTGGCCAACATTTAGTTATTGAAGCATGGGATTTTCTCGACAGTTTAAGATCCAATTATGAACAGTCTTTTACTGCAAAACATATTCAGGACATGATGTCCTCAAAAGATGTTGTGGATACTGGATTACTTCATTTTGAAAGTATACATGACATGGAAGACCATGTTGTGCACATATGGACTGGATTAAATAAAGCACAGTTCCATCAGATATTTACAGAAGTTCCTCACTTGTTGGAAATGCCAAAAGCGACCTTAGTTCTAGCCGCGTATCTTATAAAACTGAGAACTGGGGACTCCAATGAAAGGCTGGCAACTTTATTAAAAGTTTCGAGGCGAACTCTAGAAAAATGGTTACATCAAGTTACAGAATTACTCACTGAATATTTTGTACCAATGCATCTTGGTTTAAACCACATAAACAGGCAACAAGTGGTAGGAAGAAATCTTTCTATACCAAATTCATTGTTTGGTAGCTTTGAAGGAGTTGACAAACCAATAATCATTTTTGATGGAACATATTCTTATGTAGAAAAAAGTTCAAATTATCTATACCAAAAGAAAACATACAGCATGCACAAGTATCGAAATCTGCTGAAACCATTTATAATTGTTTGTACGGATGGGCATATTCTTGATGTCTTAGGCCCGTACCCAGCTACAACTTCTGATGCTGATATTATGAAAAAAGAATTTGCAAATGGAAGACCTTTACGGGAATATTTCCAGCAAGGTGATGCATTTATATTAGAGAGGGGCTTCCGTGACTCATTACCTTTGTTGCACCAATGTGGATATAGGACATACGTGCCTGCTTCGCTGGAAGAGGGTGAAACACAGCTATCAACTATTGATGCAAATAAATCAAGAGCAGTCACCATATGCCGTTGGGTGGTTGAAGTCGTAAACGGCAGATTTAAACGGGATTTTAAATTACTACGGCAAAATTATTTCAATGTAGCCAGTAAAAGCTTTATGAAAGATTTCGAGGTGGCTGCTTCCCTTTTAAATAAGTTTCACCCTCCTATAGTTGATCGTGTAGATGCTGTGGAAATAATACAAGAAATAAATAGGTATATGAACATAGAAAACGAATTAGCTGATTTTATTATTAGTAATAATTACAATAAGCGTCGAGCCAATTTTGAAACAATCACAATACACAATGATAATCTTAACGATTTTCCACAGCTCTCCGATAGTGAACTAATAATGATTTCTTTAGGAACATACCAAATCAAGCAGGCACGTTCCTATTATGGTGAACACGTAAGAGGAAATGATGGTTTTATTATAGAAGTGTGCAGGGAGGTTAGCAGTAGCCTTCTTCGAGAGGTGTCGGCTGCCAGTACTTCCTGGTTACTCAGGGGTCGAATACAATCCCGACATATAAGTCGAAAAACTTATTTTATTTATATTTTAGTCGACAGCTCTCGTAGAGGGAAGGAAGCTATATTGATGCATTATTGCAATTGTATTGTAGGTAGACGAACTGAAGGCTGCTGCGCTCATATTATGTGTATTATATGGTATCTTAGCTGGGCTAGGCATCAAAACAATATTGTTCCACCTGCACAATTTCTTGACGACATTTTAATTATAATAGAAGATGAATAAAATACTATAATGAAATGTTTTGTTTTTTTTTTTAATGTAGACATCCTTTCCATAACTCCATACCTGTTACCTATCTATGAAAGTCATCGATGTTCATTCATATGACTTCAGACATTCTCAACTAAATATATTAATACACATTAGTGTTTAAAGAGCATTTTTGTCACTTCAGGAATTAGCTGTTAGTTAAAGTAAGGTTATGTTACAAACATAACCTTACCTTTACTAAAACTCTAATAACTCTGTTCTCAGATTGTAAAAACATACAGAATTTTCACTGAGGGATCGATAAGTCTGAATCTATTAATCCACACCATTTTCATCTCGTTACATCCTGGGCCCAAGAATGTATGAAATCGTTTCAGTCTCCTTTCGTGATACCTCGCCTTCAATGTCCCTCAAACCGGAACGCGGTACGATACAAACAGAATAATCGGTAGACTCAGAATAATAACGCCATGGACAACAGTTTCACTTTTTTTTTTATTTGTTACTTTTTTTTACTTATTTTTGGGATGTTTATGTCTTGCCGGTCGACATAACTTTTTGGGCTTCACTACATTTACCATCAGATGCAGTGAAGCCACAAAAAAAAAAAAAAGGAACCGGCTTAGGACAAAGACCTTGCTGCCAAGTCACGTGATATTTCTGGTTGCCTTTTTTTTATCCTCTGTAGTATGTCGCAGTAATGCAGTGGCCACCTTACCAAGACTTTTTTTTTATTGCATTGAATGACGAGACGAGCATGCCGTTCACCTGATGTTAAGCTATACGACCACCCATAGACAGTAGCAACTCCATCCAGCACCTTGACTTACAAAGTACTGTGTGGCATACCACTGCGCTCGTCATCCTGAGACATAAGATCTTAAGTCTCATTGTGTCTAGTAGTTACACTGGCTACAATGTCCTTCGAACCGAAACACTAGTACTGCTTGGCGGTAGAAATAGACATTGCGGTGATACCTACCCAGACGGCCCCTAGAGAAACCTATCCCACCCCCACGCTTTGCCACGCAGCTACCCAAGGCATGGTACAGCGCTTGTGGACACATTATAATATGAGACTTTGTTTCTAACTACTACTAGTACCAAATAGATCTAGCGAACTACAAAAACAGCACCAGCCCTGCGCCTTTATCAGAGTAATGCGATTTTATGGCAATTTTTGGTCAATCCAACCGATACCACTTGTCTGAACTGCACATTTCCAAGGAACTGCACTTCATTATCATGCTTCAATAGAATTATTTTAAAGCCCTATCTTGCTTCTACCACCGTACGGTGCAACATAATAGGAATGAGATTGGTATGAGCCTTCTTCAAAATCATGAATAAAATTTCTTATAAATAGGTAAATTGGATCGCATTTTGAAATCCTACATCCCAGGGCCAGTGCTGTAAGAAAAATTAAACTATATCGCCATACACCACCTCAGCACGGCCTGAGCGTGTAAGTCTCGTTGCCTCTGTACGAGTACGCCTTGAAGTCGCCTATCTTCACGCCGTCGATGTACAGGTACTGCTTGAAGCACGTGTCACAGAAGAAGGCAGGGTCGAAGGGAACTCGGGAGCATCCCACCACCACCCACTTGGCGCCGAACTCCGCGCACGTGGTGCAGTAGACCGTCTGATGCTGCGAGACGGCCGTGTGGCGCGGGTACAAGGAGAGGCGCAGGGGATCCGACGAGGACAGCAGGCGGATCTCAGAGAATGTGAACACGTGTTCGCAGTTGCCTTGGTGGACGTATACCTGCGACAATATTCAGATATTTAATGCTATTTAGAAAGGGACAATGTAACAGTGAAATAGTTCCAATAAAGGCGAACTGATCACCTGTCTGCGCGACTGCGTACGTCCCCACAAAACATACAAGGGACTATGTAGGATTTACCTCGTTTGTGCCACAAAAAAGCACTTTGCTAATGAAACTTTTACTATGATTACTTTACCCAATGTACCATATACAACACAATGATAAAGCTAGTCCTTATGAGTAGAATGTAATAAGTTATGGGTCATTATAAGTTAAGAGGTACTTTCCATGGCCAGGACAAAAAAATACTTTTTTTTTATACTAACTTACTAATTAACCTATTTATTACTTAAAACTAAATGTTTTCTTCATGGTCACTCAAATTTATTACAGAAATGTACGTAGTTTAGTCACAATAAGTTCTAATATAAGAAAAAAGTCTCTTCCCTGGTCTGTCCCCAAGCCAACTTTATTGGTAAACCAGTTATTGTGGATGTATTAAAATTCAATAGTTACTTTATCATCGTTAATTTTATATGGAACAATAACTTAGTCACAGTGTCTTATGAGTAAAATTACTTATATTCCAATATTTCATAATTAATATCAACGCCGAAATTTGTCCTACGTGTTTCGTGTCTCGTCCCCTGGCTTTTTGTTTTCGTTTAAAAATCAGTTTTGTTTTGCTAGTTTGTGGAAGTTGTGACCTTGAGTGCATAGGATGTAACGTGAAGCTAGCAGCAAGCGGCGTATACGCCGACTGCACAGCTATTTTAACGGCCTTTTCAGTCACGCCGCTCGCCGGGTGTAGAAGTGTTGAGTGAATGCAGTCTTTCCTCTGGTAAGTTTTATTTAGCAATTATTTGTTAAAACACTAATATAGACTTAAATATTCACTATGAATAGTGCATACATTGTTACGTTTGATTGTGAATTGCGTACGAGAAACACTTTTACGGTTATTTTAGATATCAATCGAAAATGTATCTCCCCTGGCGTATTTCCCCTGGCTCTTTTGATGACAGGGGAGATACTTGATGTCCAGGGAAGATACATTTGTATGCGTTTTCATGAATACTTCTACATTTTTCTCTGAACCTTTACTTGGCATTATGTATTTCTTAACTTTACAATTTAATATGACTTTCTTACAGAAGAAATGGCACCTAGAAAAAAAATGACGCGCGAAGAACGGCTCGAAAAAAAAAGGATAGCAGAACGATTAAGATACCAAAGAATTAAAAGTGACAAAGATAAGTACGCTCAAAACTTATTGCACTCACCTCCTGCAATTTGGGCGCATTTACAGCACATACTTGACTGTCTGCCGGCTACTGTTACGACTTTACATTTCTTGAGCGATGGGCCAGTCACCCAATATCGTATTAAAATGATGTTCAAGGTTTTGGCAACAATGCTAGAAGATTTTTACCCTAACCTTCAAAATTTCACATGGAATTTTCATGAAGCAGGTCACGGTAAGGGAGCTCCTGATGGAGTGGGTGCTACTTGCAAGAGAACTGCAGATAGATTAGTTGCGAGTGGCACCGATATTTCATCAATAGATGACTTAGCTAAAGCCCTTGAGAAAACCTGCCCGAATATTGAAATTTTTACCGTAGATGATGCATACATATCTGAAAAAGCAGCAAAATTAGGTTCTACTGGTATAAAGACTTTTTCAGGCACACTAAAGGTTCACCAAGTTACCGGTTGCGTATTTATACCTAATTGCTTGATGTTGAAAAGTTTGAGCTGCTTTTGTGACTCCGAGCTATGTCGTCATTTTTAATTGGGTACTTTGCATTATCCACAAACACATCGTGCATTATCCACAAACACATCGTAAATTTAATCTACGTGTTGATGATATATATGGAGCTAGCGATTCAGAAGATGAACCACTAATCAATTTCACATCTCAAGAACACAGGAAGAAGTCTCAAGAAGCACTACAGCATTCTGTACCTACCAGTATTAAAACCATACTGCACAAAGATGATTCAAAGCCCTCAACATCTGAAAAGAAAACATTCAGCCATGGGGACTTTGTGCTGGTTAAACTTCAAGATACAAAAACAGAATATCGTTATGATGCAATGTGCACAGGTGTTAAAGAAGAGGATGAACTTCAAGTTATATTTTGTAAAATCTGTGATGAAACTGGAAAAAGTTCAGAATCAATGATGATGATATATCTTTCATCACCTGGGATCAGGTTTTAAAAAAACTACCCTCCCCTAACTTAAAAATGAGAGGGCAGCGTATTTTTTATGCATTTATTGAATCTATTGATGTATTTGAACGCGGGTTTTAGTTACCTTTTAATTAAAATGTTTTTAGAGTTTTAAGTACTAGAAAACTTTAATACTGTTACTCAGAGAAGGTTTTGTTTCTTTTTATTTCATTATTGACTATTGATAGTAAAGTTACATATATTTTTGTTTTGATGGAAAGGAAAAGTAAGAACCTTTTTATGTTTTGTACGTAGCGCTTAAGAAACATTTAATTTTATAAACAAAGACTGCTAAGAAATGACAAGGCTGATTATAAATAATTCATAATTAAAATTAAAATAAATAAATAAAGTTGATTCTTAAAAATAACCCTGTTTTTAATATGTCTATCTCTCTTCCCTGTCCATAAAGTATCCTCCCCTGTGCATTTTGTCTCTACCCTGTACTGAGTATTTACCCTGGTCACTTATAAAACGAGATAAAACCAATAAATTGACTGTAAAAGTTTCCATAAAAAAAATGTATACTTAAGTAAAAATATAAAAAAAAATGTCATGCCGTCACTTCATACAACATATTACCTCTTAACTTATAATGACCCTTATATCTTTAAAAGTCAGTACTCTGAAAGCTTTGCCATAAGCTGTATCGTTGATGAGCGTAACTACCTCCGGATACCCGAGCCTGACGGCGATGTCCTCGAGCCGCGCGGCGTGCATGTCCCTGACGGGGAACTCCCCGAGGCCGCGGCGCTCGGCCCACTCGCGGATCACGCGGCTCTGGTCCTTGCAGCCCGGCCGCGTGTCCACGTAGAACGTGTTGTTTATGAACAGGAAACCAGACGGGAATACTTCCTACACAACACCACAATACACAATAATGAACATTGGTGGGGTAAATTATACTTATTATGTATTTTGTATGCGTTTTTTGTGTCAACGTGCCAGGTTTCACCGTGTCTATCACCTATGTTCGCAAGAGGTTTCCTTATACCCAGTATAGTCAAAAATATACAGTATGTAAAATTAGTTGAGGGACTTGTTTACGGAGGGTAT